>JASVEL010001438.1:0-126024 GCA_032618575.1 Nicotiana noctiflora
TTGAATTTTTGAAGTTCCAGACCGATAGTTAATTTTTGATCCGAGGGTCGGTTTGGGATTCAGAAGTTGTTGTAGCTTTGTCATGTCATTTTGGATGTGCGTGCAAAATTTCAGGTCATTCGGACAAGGTTTGGATAGGTTTTTGATTGAAAGTGTGTTTGGTTAGAAATTAAAGTTCATAGGCTTGAATCTTGGCTTAAATTGTGTTTTCGGCGTTGTTTTGGGTGATTTAGGGATTGGTACAAGTTTGAATGATGTTATGGGATATTTCTGTAGGTTTGGTTGAGGTCCCGGGGGCCTCGGATGTGTTTCAGATGCTCAACGGAGAAATTTGAGGTTTGGAAGTGTTGCAGAAAATTGCAGGTCAGAGGTCCTTCTTCGCGATCGCGAAGAAGCGATCGCGTTCAAGTAGAGTCCCTTTCCCCCTTCATCGCGTTCATGGATACCCCACCGCGTTTGCCTAGTGTTACCTGGAGGGTGCCCATTTTTCCTTATACGCGATCGCATTTGGAGCCACGCATTCGCGAAGCTCTGTCCCTCTCTTCATCGCGTTCGCGTCACCTACTCATGCGTTCGCGAATCGCCCTACACGTTCGCGTTGAACAACCGGACCCCCTTCTTTTTCCTCTCCGTGAACGCGATTGTCCCTGCACGTTCGCGATGGCCAAATACCTGGGCACACAGATTAAATTAGCCATTTTGAGGGTTCACCATTTTTATAATATTTTGACTTCTAGAGCTCGGTTTTTGGCAATTTTTGAAGGGATTTTCATCTGTGCAACTTGGGTAAGTAATTCCCACTCAATTTAGACCATATCTATGAATCCCCTCTTAATTTCACCCTTTAATTTTGTGTTTTGAATGGAAAGTAGGTAAAACTTCTTAGACCTAATTGTGTGGATTTGAGGGAGGCATTTCGCCTCGAATTTGGGAGATTTTTATATGGTTGGACTCGTGAGAGTACAAGGGTTCCGAAAATGTAAAAATTATTCGATTCCGAGATGATGGTTGGAAGGGCATTTTGGTCATTTTACCTATTTTCGCGCCCTAGCTTTAATTTTTATAGTGGAATCAATTGTTTGCAATATTATTTACGATTTGTAATTGAATTGAATATATTTGGGCCATTTGGAGTTGGATACTCGTGGCAAGGGCATCGTTCCCTAGTTGATTTTGTACCGGTTCGAGGTAAGTGGCTTGTCTAACCTTGTGAGTGGGACCTCTCCCCTTATGACTTCTTATGTGCTGATTTAAATTCCTTCTACACGAGGTGACGAGCGTGTACTTGTGGTAATTGTTGAAAATCCACTTTACTTGAATTGTTTAAACTGTGTTTCTCCGTTAATTGACTGATTTCAATGCAAGATTTAATCTGTGTTAGTTGGAAAAGCATGACTAGATAGAGTTAATTGCTTAATTGCTTAACTGCCTTAATTGAAATTTTGTGAAGCATGTTAGGCCAGAATTTAATTGTTACTTGTATTTGTGTACTTCATTCTTTGAATATTTCCCCGATTTTGTTACGCATTTACGTTGGGACTACTAGTTCGATTCCCGGGAGATCCTTTGCTGTTGATATGATGGACTGCGGGTTCGATTCCCAGGTGATCCTTTGCTATTGATACGATGGACTACAGGTTCGATTCCCGGGAGATCCTTTGCTATTGTTATGATAGACTACGGGTTCAATTCCCGGGAGATCCTTGCTATTGATATGATGGACTACTGGTTCGATTCCCAGGAGATTGTAGATATTTAAACGTGATGGACTACGGGTTCAATTCCCGGGAGATCCTTGCTATTGATATGATGGACTACAGGTTCGATTCCCGGGAGATTGTAGATATTTAAACGTGATGGACTACGGGTTCAATTCCCGGGAGATCCACTGAACAATTGAGAAATACTTGGTTGTGTTATTTTCCTTATTTAGCTTAATTGTCATTGACTTGTAGCTTTTATCCTATTTTATCGTTATTTCAGATTATTCTCTAATTTGCACTATTCATTATTGTTATTATATTTATTCTCAGTAGGGCCTTGACCTTCCTCGTCACTACTCAACCGAGGTTAGGCTTGACACTTACTGAGTGCCGCTGTGGTGTACTCATACCTCTCCTGCGCATGTTTTTCATGTGATGATTCAGGTACTTCTAGTCGGGCATACTATTAGTGATCCAGGCGATACATTTGGAGACTTGAGGTATATACTGCCGCGTCCGCAGACCAAAGAGTCTCCTTTTACTCTATCTTGTAGTTAGCAGTTCCATTTCATTTATTAAGTTGTTGTAGACATTTCCCGACATTAGAGCCGTATCTTATGTTTTCTCTTAGCCTGTGTTGCCCGTGGGTTTCCGGGTCTTTGGGAGAGTTTTAGAATGCTAAGTGCTAAAGTGTATGTGCTAGGTGGCAATTATATACATTTATTCATGGTATTCAGTTTTGATTATAAATTTCGCAATTTATTACTACTTCCGCAACGTGTTAGGCTTACCTGGTCGCGAAGGCTGGATGCCGTCATGACGTGTTCACGATTGGTGAATTAGAGTCGCGACAATATGATAAGTCACTTTGCTCTATTTTGAGAATGATTTGGCAACGATACAATGTCATTTCACCATGGAAGGTTCTTTTAGTCTATTACTTTCCTCTCTTTCTATGATATTGTCGACAATTCTCAGAGTATCCAATCCTTTACGGTCCACTTCTCAAAGGGGGAATAATGGCAACGAGTTACTCAAATTTCCAGTATACTGATTGAATGTAACTTGTTCTCTCCATCAGTAGTCGTCTTTCAAGTTTTTACTACTTAGCTTTGCTTGCGTGTTAATTCCTTTTATTCGTTATATCTTGTTGAGCAGTGTGTAGCGTCTATTTGCACCGTGAAGCCGAGGAAGCATCTTTGCTCGAAATGAAATTTAAGTTTAGTTGTCAAAAGAGTTACTTGTATGTTGCAACTACATAAATCTTTACACATTATGACAAAAACTTATTATAAATAGGATTAATAATTTGCTCTAGAAAGTAGTTAGCAGATATAATTTCAATTCATGCATTCTTCTGAAAAAATATCTCACTCTTCATCTTACTTGTAGATTTTTAGTTCATGTAGTGTTGTTCTTTCCTTTTTTCAGTGGGTTGAGCAAGGAGGATATGGATAGACTAATGCATCTTCACAACAGGATGAAAATGACAAAAAAAGGTATGTCATCTTCAGAAATAGGCTGGAATGAATAATTTTATCTAGGAAGTTCAAAGCAAAATGTAATTTTAACAAACTAGAAACCTTTTCACCATTAGCATACGTAGATATGGCAGCCGAATGTGCATAGTCTTTTGAAATATGAGCGGAAAAATCTATTTCAGCTTATATCTCAGTTGGTGAAAGGGATGTGGTGGTGGTATTCTCAGGAATTATTGTGCAAGATTTTCAGTAGGTACATTTTTGCAAAATAATCTTGTTCTTTTTAAGTAGTAATAGATCTATTGATTTTCACTGATGCAAAAGAAAAGTATATATATATATATATATATCATGATTTTTGATAGTTAACACTAATGCAATTTATCAGCAATTGGCAGTGTAGTTGATAGTCAGATCGTCTAAAAGAATACCATCTCTTATACTTGTTCTACTTCATTGTTTAGAGATATGTTGTCCAAATGATGCGTTCTGAATCTTGAGTCTTATGTGTCCGGTGGAATACGAAATTTGCACAAAAACAATATAAATTTTTAAATATGTAGTACGTAGCATTTATTTCCTTGAGTATAGCTCATCTAATAGGAAAGTGTTCAATTCTTTGTTTATGGATATATAAAACCAAGAGTAGAAACCAAAAACCTGACCAACCTGTAATTTGTTTGTAATTGTTGCTGCATATCTCATATCGGATCGCTGTAAAGTGGTGGCCATCTCTGTACCATCATGAGAGTTTCCCTTCTTCATTATGCATCTATATGTCTGCGCAAAGGCGAGACTGCCTCAGCATTTGGATTGCTGGTCACCTTATCTGGTATGCCACCTTAAGTTCTATCCTCTTATTAACATAAGCTATTTTGTCACCAAACTCGCCTTTAATATCCTTTCCATGTATTTCTCCTTGTTTGCTTACTAGTATTGTTTCCTGTCACATATTTTTCCTGTAACACAATGATGAGGGTTGCTCATTCCTATACTCCTGTTCTTCGATTTCAGTCTGTTTGAAGAAGCAAAAGTTGGAGTATAGTTGGAAAGGCAAGGAAACAGGATACTTTTTATACTTGTTACTTTTCAAGTGGCGGTTGTTGATCTCATTGCAAAATCCCAAATCTATTTATAAGGAAACAATAACAGGAAAATAGTGACTATTTCCACATCTTATATGCAGAACAAGAACCTTTTATGAGCATATCAGGATGACATCTAATTCAAACTCAAATGCAAGGTCATCCAACAAGCAACATCTCAGTTCGTTTTGGCCATGATTGTTCCTAAAGATCAGACTGTAGAGGCAATGGATGGGAATTTCTTAACCTTCACTGGCATGTGCGGAAGTTTTGGCAGCATTATCACAAACGTCAAAGTGACAAAAGCTGACAAGGCAAAATTTCCAGCTTTACATGGACAGAGTACTTCACTTGCCGAGCTCTTATTCATGGTGCAAGGAAATCACCAGGTTTGTTTGGGGGACAGTACTAACAAGCTCTACACTCGGACTTTTCAATTCGGAGACTTGTTTCTGTTTCCAAAAGGACTAGTACAGTATCAATACAACAATGATTGGAATATCAGCTATAGTTATTTCTGCAATTGCTGAACTGTTTCACTTCCTCTACAATACTGCTTGCTACTATTGTCTATAATTAGATTCTCGCTATGTCATTCAAGACTGATGTTGCTACTATTCAGAAGATCAAGGCTAGCTGGTCTCTCATCCTAGGATCTCATTTTGCTCGTCGAATTTCTAAATAAAACTTCACCTCGGAATTCAGTGCAAACAAGAGAGATGGCACAAAATTGCTCATATTTCCACCATAACTTATATGACGGGAAATGAAAATAAAACAAAGTGCTGTGGTACATGTAAGTGATTCTCTACGTCAGTGGCTTTATAATTCATTACTTCTCTTTACTTGTTTGTAAATTCTTTTTCTTTGTTATTCTTGCGGAGCAGCACAAAGTGTCAAGTATGATCAATCGCTTGCTCTATTTTGAGAATGATGCGATAATGATATATTTCTATACTATCAATGCAAAACTGACTGTGTCGTCAAAGTTAGACTATGTCATTATTTTGACAGATTGACACTAAGCTATACATATTATACATTTTATAAAATTTGATTTGCTCCGAGTATTTCTTTCTCTACTGTGGATTAGTCAACATTTATAGGTGATATGCTGCAACTAAATTAATATTCATACATGCTTCGAGTCGTTGTAAAAGAAACCTAGTAGTATAACAACTAAAAGCATAAGCACAAGATTTTCTTTGCCTGTTTATTAGTAGTAATAGTTTTTCTTTGCTAATCTTTTAGACTAATCCGCTGCACTGCAATTGTTTCACTTCCGACGACTCTGCTTTGATACTTCCGTTGGCTTGTTTGTTAATTCTTTTCGTCTATTAAAAGTCTTGTTGAGCAGTGAGTCCATTGCCACAATGAAGCGGAGGAATCATCTTGAGACCGCCATGAATTTAATGTTAGATGACAATAGGAAAAGGTGCTAAAATCCTTATATTTGCATTGAGACATTGAAAAAAAATGGTATATGCAGGAATTGAGATAATCTTCTCAAAAAAAATTGATAGCTCAGGTTGAACCTTTACCATGCACATATATTAACTTTGCAATTTTCTGAGGTAGGCGAAGTTAAATCATAAAACACAAGTTAAGAACTTTGCAATTTTTAACAAGTTTATATTTGTTTTGTTTCCTTAAATAGTCATTTGCCAACGGTCATCATTTACGAACAGTCATCTACTATAACTAGGGAGATTAAAACAAAATATCAACGGGCAAACAGTGTCTTTTATTATTTATTGAAGGAAAAGTAAGCATAGAATAAGACTTTTGAGAATAACAATCTCCCCAATCATATCCATCCCCATATTTGTAACTTTACACACAAGAATTCCCAACAACTATCTAAAAAACGATAATAGGAATGTCTCCATGATCTATTGAAAAGCAAACAAGAACACACTCCCCAAAAGCTAAGACCAAATCCTATTGACATTGCAATGTAGAACCAATCCAATTCATCTTCATCACTCTCATCTTTTTCAGTATCACCATTAGGATTTTGACCACCTAAACTGCAGTTCGCCAAGAGTGGAAGCCCGCAAAGCTCGTTTCCCTGGAAACTCGAGGAATTAAAGCTTTGAAGTTGAGTTCCCACTGGTATTTTTCCTGACAAATTGTTATAAGACAGATTCAGGAAGCTCAAAGTTGGCAAAGTCGATAAGCTTTGCGGGATTTGTCCGGAAAGTTGATTTTCTGAAAGATCAAGGGATTCCAGAACTTTCATGTCGCCAATGCCATTTGGGATCCTACCTGTCAGATGGTTTTTTGAGAAATTACAGAATCTCAATCCTACAAGATTGGTAAAACTTATGGGAATATCTCCAGAGAGATTATTGTTAGACATATCCATGCTTGTAACCAATTTCAATGTTTTATCATACTGGTAAATATTGCCTTTAGTTGTCACTGTTGCTCTTTCTCTCATAACATATCCACGTCCATCAAAAGCATACTCGATATCAACTTTCTCCAACTTATCTCCGGCGACCATTGTTGTTAAATTGCTAATACACCTTGGTATGGTTCCAAAGAAACTATTATTTGCAAGGTCTAAGATTTGAAGATCTTTGAGGTGACAAATTTCTGGAGGCAATTCACCATAGAATCTGTTAGAGCTAAGGCTAAGGATTATCAAATTTAAGAACTTCATTCCTAACCATGGTGGTAGTTGTCCAATGAATTCGTTCTCAGCTAAATCGATTTTCACCAACTTTGTACAGTTTGACAATGATGAAGGTAACGGACCAGTAAGTCTATTTCTTCGTAAGTCCAAAGATTTCAAATTACATAAAACCTCCATGGATCTTGGTATGCCTCCAATCAAGTTATTGTCCCCCAAGTTTAAAACTTCCAACTGTGGCCAGTTCATCCAACAATCAGGAATTTCTCCGGACAAATCATTTCCCTCGAGGTACAAGATATGCAATTTGTAGGATCCGTTCTTATTTGCTTCGCACAAGAAGTGAGATAAACCTCCAGAAAAGGAATTGTTCGAGAGGTCTAGATCAGCTACATTGGGTGAAACATGAGGTAGCGGACCACTGAAATTGTTGGAACCTAATAACACATAATTATAAGAATTACGTGCTGAGATGGTTGGAACCTCGCCAACAAACTGGTTGTGTGAAAGATCGACAACCGCAAATTGAGAAGATATGTCCCACAACCAAGTTGGAACCTCACCTTTTATTCCACCATTTGATATGTCCAGACACCGTATATTCTTTTGAGTTTGGAGCCACATGGGAAATAAAGGACCTATATTCCATCTGCCTATACTAATATCTATGGCTTGAAAAGGTGGAATCCAGTTTTGACTCACTTTTAAAGTCAGATTATTGTCAGATGCATAGAAATTCCTTAATTGTGTCCAGTTGGTGAAATGACTTTCTGTTACAACACCTTCCAACCTATTGTGAGAGATGTCAAACCATTCTAGCATTGAGAGTTGGCCAAGACTTTCTGGGAGTGTTCCAGTCAGTTTATTGTTTCCTAGTGCCAATCGCGTCAAAGAAGATCTATTTCTCAATCCCGCTGGAAGGAAATTACTCCTACTGTTGAACAATTCAAATATTTCTCCCTCAAATTGATTTTCAGAGAGAGCAAGCCAACCTAATTTCGATAACTTTCCAATTACATTCGGTAATTTTCCAGAAAGCATATTTTCAGAAAGGTCAATGCCAGTTATTGAGCTCAAATTTGTAATCGCATTTGAAACTACTCCCTCAATATTGTTATTATTGAGACGAAGTGACTCCAAATCTTTGCATTGATATAACCAATCCGGGATAGTGGAGTTGAGGTTGTTCCCTGAAAGATGAAGATTTTTAAGTTTTGTTACGTTTCTGGCCTCACGTGGCATCGCACCTTCTATACCACTATTCCTAAGCTCAAGATATTGAAGATTATTAAGATCAAACAACCATCTGGGTAAAAGACAATTGAAAGAGTTGTTACTTGCCCTGAAGGTCGTGAGAGAAGTAAAGTTAACAGGACCTTCGGGAAGAGGGCCAATAAAATTACTATAACTCAAATAAAGAGAAACAAGACTAGGGAGATTGAAAATCCATTTGGGAATAGAAGAACTAAAGTTGTTCCAAGAAAGGTCGAGTGTTTCAAGTGAAGAAAAATTATGATGAAGTAGATGTGGTGTATGTTGAAGACTACAATTATATAAACGAAGATCAACAAGAGAAGGAAGCATATTAATGACCTGTAGCCAGTTAGTTGCATTGCCGAGATCCACACCAGAAATATTCAAGTTCTCAAGATTGAAAAGACTTGGCAGCCACTCAAAGTTATTGATCCTTACATCATGATAAATACTATCTATGTGAAGCTCAATCACATGACGAGTCGGATTGTGGCACACTACTCCTTCCCATTCACAACAATCTTTTCCAACAATCCAGGAGGAGAGAGAATTTGTGGGATCATATACTTCTTTCTTTAGACTCTCCAACGCTTGCTGCTCATTTTCTCTACAAAAGCCAATACAAACACTAAACTTGGTGTTTGTCAAAATGAAAAAAAAGAAAAAATAGAATGTTATTGTTAACACCTTCATGATAAGGTTTAGACTAGGAACTGAAAAGTGTGTATTAAATAGTTGTTTGCTTGTAGATTGTTACTAGGCAAGGCATACATATATATATAGCATTTAGAACTGTAGTTGAAGAATACATTATCTAGAAAGATATTGACCGTTAAATTCTAGGACTTGTTGATTTTAAAGTATTTTTGTCCTTTTAAAAACTATAAAAAAATTATAATTGACGGACCTTAATTTCTTGCCAAGTCAAGTCTTCTGCAGCCGTCTTAATTGATCATTTTATTTAGCTCCTTTTTGTTTGTACTGATCATTTTATAAATTCTTTAATTAGAGGAAAAATTACCTTTTTTCTAGTAAATAAAATTACCTTTACTTGGAAGTAATTTCTTAGTTAATTCCATGAGAAATAATGATCTCTCAACTCTAAAGAGATTAAAATGTAAAATAATTTCAAACCATCATATTAGCAATAAACAAATGCCTCAACTTTTGGATAAAATAACTATAAAAGGTACTCTACGTCTCTATGAGTGTCCAAAAACTATGCCTTTGAAGTTTCCAACAAGAAGATAATAGCGTTGAAATTTTTTGAAGTATCAAATATGTGTGAAATGACTGTCACATCAAACGTCAAAAATAAATTCCTCCAAAGGGTTTAATCGAATAAAAAAGAGAACAAGTATATATTATATAATGGACTATTGCCATACATCTTATAATGAAAAAATTATCACATAAATTAAAACAAAGATATTATAATAATTTTCTTTGTTCATAAAATAGTCTTTGTCGAACAAGTCTTTCTATATAGTCTTCCTTGCACATGCATGTGCCCTTTTTTTCACGTACCAATGACTTGTTTCTATTCACTTAAACCCCTATTTTGGGGTAGAAGAATTTTTCTTCATTGTCTCACACTTTTGATGCGCCAAACCTTAAAGATTTTGGACAAAAAATAGCTAGTGATAATCATTGAATAAGTTTCATCGGGTTAAAATGGATTAAAAGCACGAACTGTATTCACACTATTACAGTCTTTCTAAGTTATATATATCTTCTTTTTAGATACTTCATTTGTCTAATTTATATAATTCATCAAACTTAACATGACCAGTTATGTACAAATATGTATACTGTAAATAATATTTAAATAGCAGCATGAAAATATTCCCTTTCTTACAAATTTCCTCTTTCTAGATCCAACATGGAAAAAGGGTATTCTAACATCAATTTTATATGAAGCTAATGATAAATATATTTATCAATTTATTATATATTTGATTTTTATCTCATTTCTTTTCTTTGTTAGGTGAGGACAATAATAATATAGTATTTGTTTTTATTTCATTAATTGAAGTGGTGTACATGAACCCACACACACTCCATTATGAAGTCTTTGTCTTAGTTTTTTTCTTCTAAATTAATAATTGACAGGACATTATAAAGTCTTTCTACGAAGCCTTTATGAGTGTAGCAGGGTGGCTTCCACTTCATAAACATGGGATGTGTACATGTGGACCCAAATGTAACTATGTGGATACGATTTGAAGGATTTTTCTTGACTTTGAAAAAATATTACTCCCATTGTTCTTTTTTAGTCTATTTAAAAGAATAACCTGATCTCTTTTCTACGTTTATACAATAAACTTTCAATTCTAGAGAAATTTTTATATACTTATTTTTAGGCTGTCCAATATTTTTTATACATTACAAATAACCAGTAATTAAAGATACTTTTCAAAATATTGGAATTCACTTTCAAATTTCCTGGCACTTGCATAAGTAAAAAAAGTTGACCAAATCTAATGTTTAATTTTCTATGCTATCAGATCAGCAAATATTTCTACAAGAGAGAAAGTCTAATTTTCTTTGATGAAACAACGATGGCAATTGAAAAAAATCGTACCAACTTAGTTCAGGATGGAGGACTTATAGTTTCTCTCTAATTTAAAAATCATAATTACACAAATATCTAACTCCCAATATTTTTCGTATATATTAGAAATATTATTTGCTCATGAAATTTGATCAAGTTCTAAAAATTGGTTTGGCCAAGTTTTTGAGTGAAATTTTTTCTTCTATTCACTAAATGTCAACCTTTTAAAAAAAAAGATGCATGTCAAAAGATAACCTCAATTTCAAAAATTATTTTCAATACAATTTAAATTTTTTTTTCAAGGTTCAACCATATACTGTCTGGACATTTAACCCAACTATTATTCTTCGTAATAGCGGAGATTAGAGGCGGACCCAGGATTTAAGAGTTACGGGGGCACCATCAGGGGCGGATGTACGCTTCGTCTGAAAATTTTACTAAATGTATGTACTAATACTGTACGACAACGGATAAGTAGTAAAAAAAGACATTACTTGACATAAATTGTATCTTGGTGTGTTGGTTTTGTGCTTGATTTTTCTCTAAAAGGTCAAAGGTTCAAACCTCAACTAACACATTTTTCTTTTATAAATATAAATATTTGAGAGAGCCTTTGTGGTTAAAAGTTGTGATGAAATAGAATTGAACTCAAAAGTCAAAACCTTTTCCAGTTCTTCTAAAAATATCGACATCATTTACAAAAGTTTACGCGTACGCCCCTGTGTGCCAATAACCAACAATAAAGTTTCGATGTAACTCTTTGAAATGACTATGATAATTTATCATCAAAATAAAAACAACAATATTATCAAATACCATTAACGTGATACTAATATAACAAAAGTATATTGTTCACTCATAGTTGAACTCGACACGTTTTCATATTTTAAAAACGGTCAATAATAGCATCATTGCTTATATTTACAAATACTTCCTTCTCAAAGTAACAAACTAAACAATCATTTAAAAATACATCACCAATACTACTACGCATTTCATCTTTGATGTACTTCATAGATGAGAATGTTATTTCCACCGTCACAGTTGCGACAGGTAAAATTAAAGTCAACTTCACAAGCAAATAAACAAGTGAATAAGTCTCCACAAGATTTGTTTCAACCAATGCTTTCGCCAAATCCCCAATTCCTTTCAGATTAGAGAACCTAGAGTCAGCATGTTGCATATGCCATATGAAAGTGTCAAGTCACTACAAAAAATCGCTGTATTTGCGGAGGTTTTATCTACATTTAGTAGTGGTCCCAAAACCGTCGAAATAATGTTCGCCGCAACTAATTTGTGGGGGTTTTCTGACAGACCGCCATTATCATATAGCGGCGGATATATTACGGCGGTATAACCTTCGCTATTTGGTAGCTGGCTGTTGCTTAGTTAAACAAATAGCGGATGTCTGAAACCCCCGCAATTTCGTTATTTAACCCCCGAAATTTTATAACAAATTATTATCATACATTAAATAGCAGCAGTTATAACCTCTGTTGTTCATTGAATTTTTTCTTTTCTGCAATATAATGTTACTCCATAACTGTTCCATTTTTATTATATTAATATAATAACGCATCAGTAAATTATATAAATTACTTAATTGAATCAAGTAGCATCAATATATTAATAAACCACAAAATACAATAGTTTCAAAATTTTGCTTTAACCACAACAACTCCAACCATTAACACAAAATATCAATATTATAAGTCTTAAAACTAACTTTAAACATAACATCCACTCCAACCATTATGGACAAAAAATCTACTATGATCAATCAATCGAGTATGATACTTAATTATCGGATACATTTGTAAGCAACTTCAATGGTTGTCGTTAGGATTACTTCTACCTGGATGATCTTCTTATATCCGTGGGTAAAATGGACCTCTAGTTTTTAGTGTGCCTCTTGCGCGGGGTACTTCCACAGATTAGTCTAGTGACCGTGGGCCCAGTCAGTCACAGCCGCCGCGCCCTCCCAGAGCTTGTTATGGGTGCGGGGATACCTGCCACATGGTTAGGGAGTGCCCCAGACGTGGGAAGGGTGCGCCTTCTCAGACTTCACAGCGTCAGCATACTCCACAGGGTCAGTAGGCCATCATTCCAGCTCCAGCTACCACCCCACCTGCCCAGTCAGCCAGGGGCAGAGATCAGGGAGATAGAGGTCGCCATTGAGGGTGGGGCCGGGCCAGATTATATGCTATTCCTGATCGTGTCGCGGCTGTCACCTCTGATTCTATAAGCACATGTATTATATTAGTTAGTCACAGAGAGGCATTGGTTCTATTCGATCCTCGCTCTACTTTTTCATGTGTCCTCTTATTTTGATTCGCATTTAGGCGTACTTCCGGATTCTTTGAGTGCCCCCATTTATGTTTCTACTCTTGTGGGAGATTCTCTTGTTATGGCGTTGAAAAAATTTGAAGTATCAAATGTGCGTGAAATGACTATCACATTCCGCCAAAAGGGTTTAATCGAATAAAAAAGAGAACTATATATTATATAATGGACTATTGCCATACATCTTATAATGAAAAATTATCACACAAATTAAAACCAAGATAATATAATAATTTTCTTTCAAAAAATAGTCTTGATCGAACAAGTCTTTCTATATAGTCTTCCTTGTTTCTATTCACTTTTGTTTTGGGTAGAAGAATTTTTCTTCATTTTTTCACACTTTTGATGCGCTAAATCTTAAAGATTTGGGACCAAAAACAACTAGTGATAATCATTGAATAAGTTTCATCGGGTTAAAGTGGATTAAAAGCGGAGAATATATTCACACCATCACAATCTTTTTAAGTTGTATATAGCTTCTTTTTAAATACTTCAATTGTCTAATTATACAATTCATTAAACTTAACATGAAAAGCCAATACAAACACTAAACTTGGTGTTTGTCAAAATGAAAAAAAATAAAAGACAGAATGTTATTGTTAACACCTTCATGATGTGCAAAGGTTTAGACTAGGAATTGAAAAGTGTGTATTAAATAGTTGTTTGCTTGTAGATTGTTACTAGGCAAGGCATATATATATATATATATATATATATATATATATATATATATATATATATATATATATATATAGTATACATATATATATATATATACATATATATATATATATATATATATATATATATATATATATAGATCTAGAACTGTAGTTGAAGAATACATTGTCTAGAAAGATATTGACCGTTAAATTCTAGGACTTGTTGATTTTAAAGTATTTTTGTCCTTTTAAAAACTATAAAAAAATTATAATTGACGGACCTTAATTTCTTGCTAAGTCAAGTCTTCTGCAGCCGTCTTAATTGATCATTTTGTTTAGCTCCTTTTTGTTTGTACTGATCATTTTATAAATTCTTTAATTAGAGAAAAAATTACCTTTTTCTAGTAAATAAAATTACCTTTACTTGGAAGTAATTTCTTAGTTAATTCCACGAGAAATAATGATCTCTCAACTCTAAAGAGATTAAAATGTAAAATATTTTCAACCATCATATTAGCAATAAACAAATGCCTCAACTTTTGGATAAAATAACTATAAAAGGTACTCTATGTCTCTATCAGTGTCCAAAAACTATGCCTTTGAAATTTCCAACAAGAAGATAATAGCGTTGAAAAATTTTGAAGTATCAAATGTGTGTGAAATGACTGTCACATCAAACGATAAAAATAAATTCCTCCAAAGGGTTTAATCGAATAAAAAAGAGAACAAGTATATATTATATAATTGACTATTGCCATACATCTTATAATGAAAAAATTATCACATAAATTAAAACCAAGATATTATAATAATTTTCTTTGTTCATAAAATAGTCTTTGTCGAACAAGTCTTTCTATATAGTGTTCCTTGCACATGCATGTGCCCTTTTTTTCACGTACCAATGACTTGTTTCTATTCACTTAAACCCCTATTTTGGGGTAGAAGAATTTTTCTTCATTTTCTCACACTTTTGATGCTCCAAACCTTAAAGATTTGGTACAAAAAATAGCTAGTGATAATCGTTGAATAAGTTGCATCGGGTTAAAATGGATTAAAAGCACGAACTGTATTTGCACTATTACAGTCTTTCTAAGTTATATATAGCTTCTTTTTAGATATTTCAATTGTCTAATTT
This sequence comes from Nicotiana noctiflora, assembly GCA_032618575.1. NCBI lineage: Eukaryota > Viridiplantae > Streptophyta > Magnoliopsida > Solanales > Solanaceae > Nicotiana > Nicotiana noctiflora. The sequence goes on from JASVEL010001438.1 coordinate 14,856, forward strand.
ATACAAATCATCAAACTTAACATGACCAGTTATGTACAAATATCTAAACTGTAAATAATATTTAAATAGCAGCATGAAAATATTCCCTTTCTTACAAATTTCCTCTTTCTAGATCTAACATGGAAAAAGGGTCTTTTAACATTAATTTTATATGAAGCTAATGATAAATATATTTATCAATTTATTATATATTTGATTTTTATCTCATTTCTTTTCTTTGTTAGGCGAGGACAATAATAATATAGTATTTACTTTTATTTCATTAATTGAAGTGGTGTACATGAACCCACACAAACTCCATTATGAAGTCTTTGTCTTAGTTTTTTTCTTCTAAATTAATAATTGACAGGACATTATAAAGTCTATCTACGAAGCCTTTATGAGTGTAGCAGGGTGGCTTCCACTTCATAAATAGGGGATGTGTACATGTGGACCCAAACATAACTATGTGGATACGATTTGCAGGATTTTTCTTGACTTTGAAAAAATATTTCTCCCATTGTTCTTTTTTAGTCTATTTAAAAAGAATAACCTGATCTCTTTTCTACGTTTATAAAATAAACTTTCAATTCTAGAGAAATTTTTATATACTTGTTTTTAGGCTGTCCAATATTTTTATATACTTGTTTTTAGGCTGTCCAATATTTTTTATACATTACAAATAACCAGTAATTAAAGATACTTTTCAAAATATTGGAATTCACTTTCGAATTTCCTCGCACTTGCATAAGTAAAAAAAGTTGATCAGATCTAATGTTTAATTTTCTATGCTATCAGATCAGCAAATATTTCTACATGAGAGAAAGTCTAATTTTCTTTGATGAAACAACGATGGCAATTGAAAAGTATCGTACCAACTTAGTTCAGGATGGAGGACTTATAGTATCTCTCTAATTTAAAAATCATAATTACACAAATATCTAACTCCCAAGATTTTTCGTATATATTTGAAATATTATTTGCTCATGGAATTTGATCAAGTTCTAAAAATTGGTTTGGCCAAGTTTTTGAGTGAAATTTTTTCTTCTATCCACTAAATTTCAACCTTTTAAAAAAAAGATGCATGTCAAAAGATAACCTCAATTTCCAAAATTATTTTCAATACAATTTAAATTTTTTTTTTCAAGCTTCAACCATATACTGTCTGGACATTTAACCCAACTATTATTCTTCGTAATAGTGGAGATTAGAGGCGGACCCAGGATTTAAGAGTTACGGGGGCACCATCAGGGGCGGATGTACGCTTCGTCGGAATATTGTACTAAATATATGTACTAATACTGTACGACAACGGATAAGTAGTAAAAAAAGACATTACTTGACATAAATTGTGTCTTGGTGTGTTGGTTTTATGCTTGATTTTTCTCTAAAAGGTCAAAGGTTCAAACCTCAACTAACACATTTTTCTTTTATAAATATAAATATTTGAGAGAGCCTTTGTGGTTAAAAGTTCTAAGTTCTAAGTTAAGGCTCAACAAAATCGATAAGTTAAAGTTATTTATTATCTAAAAGTATGATAATCAAAGTAATATTCCAGTTCTTCTAAAAATATTGACACCACTTACAAAAATTCACGCGTACGCCCCTGGGCACCATTATTTGTAGTATACCAATAACCAACAATAAAGTTCTGATGTAACTCTTTGAAATGACTATGATAATTTATCATCAAAATAAAAACAACAATATTATCAAATACCATTAACGTGATATTAATATAACAAAAGTATATTGTTCACTTGTCACGACCCAAATCCAGTCGTAATGGCGCCCAACAATCAAGCTAGACCAGCCAAACCAACAGTTTAATTATAACACAATACCAGTCCACAAATGGACAACCCAAGAAGAATATATGAGTTTAAGAACTCCAATAATAATAATACTGAACAAAAGTACTGACACTCCCAAAGATCCGGAGTCACAAGTCTAGAGCCTCTAACAAAACCCAACAGGAAATAGAGAGTACGATATAGAAGTACTCAAGTCTGAATACAAAATATAAAATAACAACCGGAATGAGAGGAGAAGTCTAGGTTCTGCGAACGTAGGCGACTACCTCGGCAACTCGATATGACAATGTAAACGCCGGGAGACGCCCGTCTCATTGCTCCTGAGTACCCGAGTCCGCACACAAAAGGTGCAGGAGTAGAGGTGAGTACTAAGTACTCGGTCGAGTAACAAATATATATATGTAGTTGACATGAAGAAATCCACAAAATACCACAATATGAAGCTACACTACAGTCCGAATCTCCTACGAACTAGCAACAACAATCCAATACAACTACCACGGAGTAATTCAACAAATACAAATGCAATGCAATGCACATAACCGCTACGACGTGTAGCCCGATCCAATTTAACGTCGACGGCGCTCACCGGGGTGTGTACAGACTCCGGAGGGGCTCCTACAGCCCAAGCGCAATACTGCTGCGGCGTGCAGCCCGATCCTCACATCAACCACTGCGGCGTGCAGCCCGATCCCATACTCAGTCCACAATAAGCAATTAAGTCACAAAACAATTTATTTTCCTTAATTCCCGTTCTCAATTCATAATTTATGAAAAATACTTTAACTTTATTAAGTTTGTAAAAGCCGGTGACTTAGCATTTCAAAAGTGTGATTACAATTCCCAGGACTGAGATCAGTGATTTAAGAAATCTTTAGCTATCACATAAATATTGTCCTCTAAGGACGCTACAGATCGGCACAAGGCCCCAAACAAGGCTTACAACCCACAAATATAGCAAATACAGTGTATTTCCAACACTAACCACATATTATTCATTCCCGGGATGGACCAAGTCTCAATCCCCAATCACAATCAATCCCGCACCTGCCACGGTGTGCGAGCCACGCCCTATTAGCGTCACAATGTGCTAAGCCGGGGTTTCGAACCCTCGGGCTACAATATACACAAACTACTCACCTCTAGCCGGTCGTAGAATCGTCCGCGATGCCTTTTCCTTTGAATTTCGATGCCTCGTGTGAAGAATCTAGTCAAATAACAATAATTATATCAATTACGGGTCAAAGAATCATAACCCACTTCAATTTATATGAAATTCGCAAAAATACACTAAGTTGGTAAAACCCGACCCCGGGCCCCACTGCTCGGAAAATTCCGAAATTAGTACCAACGCGATCCTTATCTCGCCACGAGTCCGTGCATATAAAATTTATCGAAATCGGAGTTCAAATGACCTTCCAAATCCAAAAATCCCGTTTTTAATACTTAGGCCACATTTCTTCAAGATTTCAACCCAATTTCATGAAGATTGATGTTAATACTACCATAAATTGATGTTTTTGAGTCAAGAATCTTACCTCCGACGAATACCCGATGACTTCTCAGTGATTTCCTCGAGTTTTCTTCTCTCAAGGGCTCAAATGTGTGTTTTGGGGGTGTAAACCCGTAACTCTCTGTTTCTGGATTTTTATTCTCTGCCAGACACCATTGTTCATCGCGTTCGCGTGACCCTCTACGCGTTCGCGATGAACAGCCTTGCCTAACCCTTCGCGAACGCGACGCTGGCCACGCGTTCGCGATGCTCAAATCCTGCAACCCTTCGCGGACGCGACGCATCCCACGCGTTCGCGATGTTCAAACTCCAGCCACCCGGATTTCTTCTACGCGTTCGCGATGGACCTCCCGCGAACGCGAAGCACAACACCACGACCCTACGCGAACGCGACGCCTTCTCCCGCGAACGCGATGCACAAAAAGCCTTGGCCTTCGCGAACGCGACAATGGTCACGCGAACGCGAAGGCTTAAGGACCTGGGCAGAACCTGCAGTTTTCTGCAGAATTTTTCCAAGTTCTAATTGCCCGGTTGATGGTCCGAATCCATCCCGAGGCCCCCGGGACCCCAACGAAAACCACCAACATACCCCAAAACATGATACGGACTTGTTCCAATCATAAAAACACCATACTAAACATCAAAATCACCAATTAACCACGGATTCAAGCCTAAGTTTCTTCAAAACTCTCAAAACTAACATTCAATCCAAAACTCGATCAAACGATGTCCGAAATGACCTGAAAATTTGCAGACATATCCAAAATCACATAACGAAGCTACAGAAATTGTCTGAATTCCATTCCGACCCCCGGATCAAAATATCACCTACCATCCGGTTTTCGCCAAAATTCAACATTCGCCAATTCAAGCTTAAAACTACACCGACCTCCGAATTCAATTCCGATTGTTCTCCTAAGTCATAAATGATCCCCCAGAACTAGTCGAATCATCAGAATCCGGTTCCAAGCACTCTAACTCAAAAGTCAACTCTTGGTTGACTTTTCATTTTCAAGCTTTCTTCAAACATGCTATTTGTTGCATTTTCAATCCAAATCACTCCTAACTCACCCGATATACTCTAATACTGATTTGAAAGCATAATATATGAAAATGCAAGGTAACGGGGTGGTAATTCCCGTAACGACGGGCCGGGTTGTTACATTCTCCCCAACTTAAACAAACGCTCGTCCGCGAGCCGGTTAAGAAACATACCTGGAGCATCAAACAAGTGTGGATATCTGCTCCGCATCTCCTGCTGGTCTCCCAAGTTGCTTCCTCTACGGGACGACCTCTCCACTGCACTTTTACTGAAGCTATGTCCTTAGATCTCAGTTTACGAACCCGTCGACCCAAAATGGCTACCGGTTCCACATCATAAGTCAAATCCTCATCTAGCTGTATCGTGCTGAAGTCCAACACATGAGACGGGTCTCCGACATACTTCCGGAGCATAGATACATGGAACACCGGGTGAACTCCCGACAAACCGGGTGGCAAAGCAAGCATATAAGCCACCTCCCCAACTTTCCTAAGCACCTCAAAAGGTCCAATAAACCTTGGGCTCAACTTCCCTTTCTTTCCAAACCTCATAACACCCTTCATAGGCGAAACCTTCAGCAACACCTTCTCACCTACTGAATAAGACACATCTCGGACCTTCCGGTCCGCATAACTCTTCTGACGCGACTGAGCTGTGCGAAGTCTCTCCCGAATCACCTTTACCTTGTCTAAGGCATCTTGGACTAACTCTGTCCCCAATAACCTAGCCTCGCCGGGCTCGAACCAACCAACTGGAGATCTACACCGCCTCCCATATAAAGCTTCATACGGTGCCATCTGAATGCTGGACCGATAGCTATTATTGTAAGCAAACTCCGCCAAAGGCAAATAATCAGCCCATGAACCACCAAAATCAATGACACAAGCACGCAACATGTCCTCCAATATCTGAATAGTACGCTCAGATTGCCCATGAACCCAACTCTCGCTGAAATGTCCTCCAGAATTGAGATGTGAACTGGGTACCTCTGTCCGATATAATGGAAATAGGAACTCCATGCAATCTCACTATCTCACGGATGAATATCTCTGCCAACCGCTCCGAGGTATAGGTAGTACACACTGGGATGAAGTGAGCTGACTTGGTCAACCTATCCACCACCACCCAAACTGAATCAAACTTCCTCGCCGTCCGAGGGAGTCCACTAACAAAGTCCATAGTTATTCTTTCCCATTTCCACTCCGAAATATCAATTCGCTGGAATACACCACCAGGTCTCTGATGCTCATACTTGACCTGCTGACAGGTTAGACACCGAGCCACATGGCTCACAATATCTTTCTTCATCTTTCTCCACCGGAAACTGCTTCAAATCCCGATACATCTTCGCGGCTCCCGGATGAATAGAATACCGCGAACTACGGGCCTCTTCCAATATCAACTCACGAAGGCCATCAACATTGGGCACACATATCCGCCCCCGCATCCGCAATACACCCTCACTATCAATAGTGACATCTCTAGCATCATCATGCTCAACTCCTGTCCTTAAGGACAAGTAAGTGTGGATCATCATACCGGCGCTCTCGAATACGATCATATAAAGAAGAACGAGCTACTACACGAGCCATCACCCGACTGGGCTCAGAAATATCCAGCCTTACCATCCGATTAGCTAACGCCTGAACATCAACTGCTAGGGGTCTCTCCCCAACCGGAATATACGCCAAACTGCCCATACTAATAGCCTTCCGGCTCAATGCATCAGCCACTACATTGGCTTTCCCGGGATGGTACAAGATAGTAATATCATAGTCTTTAAGCAACTCAAGCCATCTTCGCTGCCTCAAATTTAGATCTTTCTGCTTAAACAAATGCTGAAGGCTGCGGTGGTCCGTATATACATCACAAGATACACCATATAGATAATGCCTCCAAATCTTCAAGGCATGAACAATAGCAGCTAACTCCAAATCATGAACAGGGTAGTTCTTCTCGTGGGGCTTTAGCTGACGAGAAGCATATGCAATAACTCTACCCTCCTGCATCAACACACAACCGAGTCCAACTTTGGAAGCATCACAATACACCGTATACGACCTTGAGGCCGATGGTAACACAAGTACTGGAGCTGTGGTCAAAGCCTCCTTGAGCTTCTGAAAGCTCTCCTCACATTCATCAGACCACACAAATGGAGCATTCTTCCGTGTCAGCTTAGTCAACGGTGAAGCAATAGATGAGAAATCCTGAACAAACCGACGATAATAGCCTGCCAAGCCGAGAAAACTCCGAATCTCTGTAGCTGAGGAAGGTCTGGGCCAATTCTGCACTGCCTCGACCTTCTGAGGATCAACCCTAATACTATCACTGGACACTATATGTCCCAGAAAACCCACAGTATCAAGCCATAACTCACACTTAGAGAATTTTGCATAAAGCTTCTCTTCCCTCAACCTCTGCAATGCCACTCTCAAATGCTGTGCATGCTCCTCCTGGCTGCGTGAATATACAAGGATATCATCAATAAACACGATCACAAAAGAATCAAGGTACGGCCGAAATACACTATTCATCAAGTGCATGAATGCTGCTGGGGCATTAGTCAACCCGAAAGACATCACTAGGAACTCGTAGTGCCCATATCGCGTCCTGAACGCTGTCTTCATAATATCCGAGTCCCTGGTCTTCAACTGATGATAGCCCGATCGAAGATCAATCTTAGAAAATACACTAGCTCCCTGGAGCTGATCAAATAAGTCCTCAATACGAGGCAATGGGTATTTATTCTTCACTGTTACCTTGTTCAGCTGCCTGTAATCAATGCACATTCTCATTGTGCCATCTTTCTTCTTCACGAACAACACCGGTGCACCCCAAGGTGACACACTTGGACGAATGAAACCCTTATCTAAGAGTTCTTGAAGCTGTTCTTTCAATTCTTTTAACTCTGCTGGTGCCATGCGATAGGGAGGAATAGAAATGGGCTGAGTGCCCGGCACCAAGTCAATACCAAAATCAATATCTCTATCAAGCGGCATGCCTGGCAGGTCTGCTGGAAATACATCCGGAAACTCCCTCACAATGGGGACCGAATCAAGACTGGGTGTCTCAGCCTCAACATTTCTAATGAAGGCCAAATAAGATAAACAACCCTTGCCAATCATTCGTCGGGCCTTTATATAAGAAATCACCCTGTCGGACACATAATCAGTCAAGCCACGCCACTCGATCCTCTGATTACCTGGAATAGCTAGTGTGACTGTCTTGGCATGACAGTCCAGAATCGCATGGTAAGGAGATAGCCAATCCATGCCTAGAATTACATCAAAATCTACCATGCCCAGTAGTAATAGATCAACTCGGGTCTCCAGACCCCCAATAGTAATAATACAGGATCGATATACCTGATCCACAACAACAGTATCTCCCACCGGGGTAGACACATGTACGGGCAAAGCAAGAATACCACGGGTCATACCCAAACGATGTGCAAAATAAGTAGAGACATAAGAATAGGTGGATCCGGGATCAAATAAGACGGAAGCATCCCTGTGGCAGACTGAGATAATACCTGAAATAACCGCATCTGAAGCGCTAGCATCCTTCCCGTCCGGAAGAGCATAGAAACGAGCCTGGCCTCCACCAGTACGATCCTCGCCCCCGGGGCGACCTCTGGATACCTGGCCACCAGTCCTAGCCGACTGTGCCGGCGCCGAAGAAACAGGAGTAGAAGACGGCTGTGATCCCTCCGCTGTGACCTCTTACGAAGCCACCGAGGACACTCTCTCCTCGATATGGCCCAAATCACCGCACTCAAAACAACGGTCCGAAGATGGAAGAAGGGGGCTGCCGAGGACCCCTCGCTACCGATGAATCTCGTGCCGAGGAAACAGAGCAGCAGCTTTGAGCCGGAAGAGCATTCGGCGGTAGCCGACTCGCCGGCGGCTCCGCCGACCCCGATAACCCCGCCGGCCTCGACGACCACGATCGATGAAACCCCACCGGACTCCGTGCGTCCAGACTGATGAGACCCGAAAGAGCGACCTCTGCTACGCTGAAATTGGCCCCTGGACGGAGCACCACTGAAACTGCCCGCACCACGAGGCCTCTTAGCCTCTCTCTCCTCTCGCTCTCGCGGCGATCTGTCTCAACGTGACGGGCAGCATCAACCACCTCCTCAAAGGTAACCGTAGAAACTCTCTCCCTGGTCATCAATATGCGGACGGGATAAATAAGACCATCAATAAATCTCCGAATCCTTTCCCTTGTCCGTAGGAACCATCCACATGGCATGACGAGCCAACTGTGTGAATCTCATCTCGCATTGATTAACCGTCATCTCTCCCTGTTTCAACCACTCGAACTGACGTCGCAGCTCCTCTCTCTGAGACTGAGGCACGTACTTCTCCAAAAATACTGTGGAGAACTGCTGCCAAGTGAGGGGCACTGCCCAGCGGGCCTACGCCTCTCAAAATCCTCCCACCACTGAAATGCTGCACCCGTGAAAGTAGTGAATGAAACACCGCTGGACTCTAGAATACCCGCGGTGCGAAGCATACGCCGACATCTGTCAAGAAAACCCTGGGCATCCTCGCCCTCAGCTCCACTGAATGTCGGAGGCCGTAGCCTCTCAAATCTCTCCAAACGACGCCGCTCATCGTCGGGCATAATCGGAACCACATATGCAGTGAGCCGGTGCAACGGCGCATCCGGCCGAACCGGCTCGGCGTGCGAGCCACGGGGTCCGATTCCCTCCCCACGCTCGTGAAGAAGACATCGCAGCAGTAGCAAGCAACTACCCGTGCCAAGCCCGTGCACACCGATAATATCCGAGCCAAGGTCTCCCGAAGGCCCGTATCACAACAGGCACCGCCGGTGCCTCGAACCTCGAGCCGCCGGAGCGTTCGCCGCCGGAATCCGGTCCCCGAGTCCAGTCAACCGGCGGGTCGCCAGGGCCGGTGCCGGTGTCGCCGCTCTACCTCTACCACGACCACGGCCTCTCGGGTGCCAACGGTGGTCGTCCGCCACGTCCGTTAGCTCGTGTTCTCGCCATCTCGCGAGAGAATAGAATATGGAAAGATTTAATTTCATGATAACACAAATCGCACGATATGAATTCAAGAAAATGAGGTTTTTCCTAAAGTTTCGGTAGCCCTTCGAAGATAGATACGGACGTCTACGTACCGATCTGCGAAAGCCTACTAAACCGGCTCATGACTCGCGAGTCCTAATAACCTAGGGCTTTGATACCAACTTGTCACGACCCAAATCCAGTCGTGATGGCGCCCAACAATCAAGCTAGGCCAGCCAAACCAACAGTTTAATTATAACACAATACCAGTCCACAAATGGACAACCCAAGAAGAATATATGAGTTTAAGAACTCCAATAATAATAATACTGAACAAAAGTACTGACACTCCCAAAGATCCGGAGTCACAAGTCTAGAGCCTCTAACAAAACCCAACAGGAAATAGAGAGTACGATATAGAAGTACTCAAGTCTGAATACAAAATATAAAATAACAACTGGAATGAGAGGAGAAGCTAGGTTCTGCGAACGTAGGCAGCTACCTCAGCAACTCGATGTGACAATGTAAACGCCGGAGATGCCCGTCTACTGCTCCTGAGTACCTGAGTCTGCACACAAAAGGTGCAGGGAGTAGGGGTGAGTACTAAGTACTCAGTGAGTAACAAATATATATATGTAGCTGACAGGTAAGAAATCCACAAAATACCACAATATGAAGCTACACTACAGTCCGAATCTCCTACGAACTAGCAACAACAATCCAATACAACTACCACAGAGTAATTCAACAAATACAAATGCAATGCAATGCACATAACCGCTACGGCGTGTAGCCCGATCCAATTTAACGTCGACGGCGCTCACCGGGGGTGTGTACAGACTCCGGAGGGGCTCCTACAGCCCAAGCGCAATACTGCTGCGGCGTGCAGCCCGATCCTCATATCAACCACTGCGGCGTGCAGCCCGATCCCATACTCAGTCCACAATAAGCAATTAAGTCACAAAACAATTCATTTTCCTTATTTCCAGTTCTCAATTCATAATTTATGAAAAATACTTTAACTTTATTAAGTTTGTAAAAGCCGGTGACTTAGCATTTCAAAAGTGTGATTACAATTCCCAGGACTGAGATCAGTGATTTAAGCAATCTTTAGCTATCACATAAATATTGTCCTCTAAGGACGCTACAGATCGGCACAAGGCCCCAAACAAGGCTTACAGCCCACAAATATAGCAAATACAGTGTATTTCCAACACTAACCACATATTATTCATTCCCGGGATGGACCAAGTCTCAATCCCCAATCACAATCAATCCCGCACCTGCCACGGTGTGCGAGCCACGCCCTATTAGCGTCACAATGTGCTAAGCCGGGGTTTCGAACCCTCAGGCTACAATATACACAAACTACTCACCTCTAGCCGGTCGTAGAATCGTCCGCGATGCCTTTTCCTTTGAATTTCGATGCCTCGTGTGAAGAATCTAGTCAAATAACAATAATTATATCAATTACGGGTCAAAGAATCATAACCCACTTCAATTTATATGAAATTCGCAAAAATACACTAAGTTGGTAAAACCCGACCCCGGGCCCCACTGCTCGAAAAATTCCGAAATTAGTACCAACGCGATCCTTATCTCGCCACGAGTCCGTGCATATAAAATTTATCGAAATCGGAGTTCAAATGACCTTCCAAATCCAAAAATCCCGTTTTTAATACTTAGGCCACATTTCTTCAAGATTTCAACCCAATTTCATGAAGATTGATGTTAATACTACCATAAATTGATGTTTTTGAGTCAAGAATCTTACCTCCGACGAATACCCGATGACTTCTCGGTGATTTCCTCGAGTTTTCTTCTCTCTAGGGCTCAAATGTGTGTTTTGGGTTAATGAACCCGTAACTCTCTGTTTCTGGATTAAATTCACTGCCAGACACCATTGTTCATCGCGTTCGCGTGACCCTCTATGCGTTCGCGATGAACAGCCTTGCCTAACCCTTCGCGAACGCGACGCTGGCCACGCATTCGCGATGCTCAAATCCTGCAACCCTTCGCGGACGCGACGCATCCCACGCGTTCGCGATGTTCAAACTCCCAGCCACCCGGATTTCTTCTACGCGTTCGCGATGGACCTCCCGCGAACGCGAAGCACAACACCACGACCCTACGCGAACGCGACGCCTTCTCCCGCGAACGCGATGCACAAAAAGCCTTGGCCTTCGCGAACGCGACACTGGTCACGCGAACGCGAAGGCTTAAGGACCTGGGCAGAACCTGCAGTTTTCTGCAGAATTTTTCCAAGTTCTAATTGCCCGGTTGATGGTTCGAATCCATCCCGATGCCCCCGGGACCCCAACGAAAACCACCAACATACCCCAAAACATGATACGGACTTGTTCCAATCATAAAAACACCATACTAAACATCAAAATCACCAATTAACCACGGATTCAAGCCTAAGTTTCTTCAAAACTCTCAAAACTAACATTCAATCCAAAACTCGATCAAACGATGTCCGAATGACCTGAAAATTTGCAGACATATCCAAAATCACATAACGAAGCTACAGAAATTGTCGGAATTCCATTCCGACCCCGGATCAAAATATCACCTACCATCCGGTTTTCGCCAAAATTCAACATTCGCCAATTCAAGCTTAAAACTACACCGGACCTCCGAATTCAATTCCGATTGTTCTCCTAAGTCATAAATAATCCCCCGGAACTAGTCGAATCATCAGAATCCGGTTCCGAGCACTCTAACTCAAAAGTCAACTCTTGGTTGACTTTTCATTTTCAAGCTTTCTTCAAACATGCTATTTGTTGCATTTTCAATCCAAATCACTCCTAACTCACCCGATATACTCTAATACTGATTTGAAAGCATAATATATGAAAATGCAAGGTAACGGGGTGGTAATTCCCGTAACGACGGGCCGGGTCGTTACATCACTCATAGTTGAACTTGACGCGTTTTCATATTTTAAAAACTGTCAATAATAGCATCATTGCTTATATTTACAAATACTTCCTTCTCAAAGTAACAAACTAAACAATCATTAAAAATGTATCACCAATGTAACGACCCGTCCCGTCGTTATGGGAATTACCATACCGTTATGTTGTAATTACATGTTTTATGCTTTTATATCAGTGTTAGAGCCTATTGGGTGAGTTAGGAGTGATTTGGATTGAAAATGAGGCATATAGCCTTTTTGAAGGAAACTTGAATAAGGAAAGTCCATCTGGTGTTGACTATTTGGTTAGAGGGCTCGGAATCGGACTTTGATGATTTGGTTAGTTCCGGGAGGTGATTTGTGACTTAGGGGAGCAATCAGAATGGAATTCGGAGGTCCGGTGTAGAAAGAGGCTTGAATTGGCTAAGGTTGAATTTTGGCGAAATCCGAACGGTAGGTGAGATTTTGATCCGGGGGTTAGAATGGAATTCCTACAGTTGCAGTAGCCTCGTTATGTGATTTTGGATATGTCCGCAAAATTTCAGGTCATTCGGACGTCGTTTGGTCGGGTTTTTGATTGATTGTGTAATTCGGAATGTTTTAAAGAATTTAGGTTTGAATCCGTGTGTAATTGGTGATTTTGATGTTTAGTATGGTGTTTTTATGATTGGAACAAGTTCGTATCGTGTTTTGGAGTATGTTGGTGTATTTCGTTGGGGTCCTTGGGGCCTCGGGATGAATTCGGGGGTCCAAACGGACCATTTTGTGCTAACTGCACTGCTGTTTCTGCTGCAATTAGTGCAGAAGATTTTTGTGCTTCGCGATCACGAAGCTATGTCTGCGATCGCGTAGGGTAAAGCTGGGAAGCTCTGCGATCGCAAGGGGGAGACTGCGATCGCGTAGTATATTGGAATGAGGCCGGAAAATTTATTCTTCGCGATCGCGGGAGGAGTGATGCGATCGCGTAGGTCTGGGATTTAGAGCAGTGCGATCGCGGGTGGTTTCACGCGATCGCGTAGTGTTGAGGCATGAGGCAGTGCGATCGCGTAGGGAATGTCACGATCGCATAGAGTAATTTTGGAGCATGATAAATTTGTTCATCGCGATCGCGAGCCTGGGGCTGCGATCGCAGAAGGTCGCCTCGCAGTCAGTGAATTAGTATAACAGAACAATCTAGTCGCGAACCCCATACCCAAAACCTCCATTTTTGAGCCCTAGAGAGAAGAAATCACGGGAAAACGGTGGGAAATCATCGGGTATTCATCGGAGGTAAGTTTCTTGACTCAAAAACATCATTTTATGGTAGAATTAACATCAATCTTCGTGAATTTGGGTATAAATTGTGAAGGATTGTGGCCTAGATATTGAAAACGAAAATTTGGGTTTTGAAAGGTCAACCGAACTCCGATTTTTGGTAAATTTTATATGTATGGACTCGTGGCGAGACGAGGATTCTGGAAATATGAGTTTTGAAATTTTTCGAGATGTGGGCCCGGGGCTCGGGTTTTGCAAATTTCGCGATTTTTGATATTTTTCGAGTTCTTTCGATTGGGTGATGTTCCATTAGCCTATTTTGATATATTTGTGCTGATTTGTGCTAGTTTTGACGTGCGTGGATGCCGGTTCGAGGAGCTAAGGCGTCGCGGGCATGAGCTTTCGTCGGTTCGAGGTGGGTAATACTTGTAAATGATGTCCTGAGGGTTAGTAAACCCCGAACTTGCACATCTTAGTGCTGTGTTGAGGTGACTTGCACGCCGGATAACGGGCGTGGGGTAGAGCACTATTGGGGATTGTGACTTGGTCCGTCCCGCGTAATAAATAATAACACCTAATTGTTGAAATGAATTGGACTAATTATCATGTTTGGGCTTCGTGTCAATTATTTGTGTCCTTCAGGGATTGGTATCACTGTTTTGATAACAATGTGCTTATTGTATTCTAAATTTAAGTTTTAAAATGGTATTTTGGCTATTCAGCATTTTTATAAGGTTATGAAAAACTTGAACAAGGTCTTAATATTCAGTTTTAGCTGTGAGCTAATATGATATTGTTGCCGTAGGGATTTCTTGATTATTTGTTAGACTGATTGGGGCCGAGGGCCATATGTTAGGGCATGACATTTTATGTGAGCATATGCATACAAATGCTTTCACGGAATGCGCCGATGTGCAAAAATCTCTCATTACTGCTCACTTGTCTTTGCACTGAAACTCTTCGTGTTCCCGAGCAAAGAGGGGCAGCTGTGAGCACATGATTTTTGCACCAAGCAAACAATTCCAAAATTAAAATAAATATATTTTTGAGTGCAACTACATGCCTTGTTAGAAATTGAATGCATTTTGTGTGGTTGAATAATTAGGAATTAGAAAAAATCAAAAAATGGGCTAGGTAGTTAGTTTGATAGTTTAAATTAGTTAGGTTTAAGTAAAACTAGCAAAAATAGTTTAAATAGGGGGAAATAAAGGAAAAATAGCAGAAAAATTGCTAGAAAATTAGAGTAAGTAGGAAATTAGGATTTATAGTTTTTCATAAAAGAAAAAGAAAAAAAGTATAAAAGAAATTGCATAAAAATCATTAATATCAGGAAATACAAAATATATATATGTAGGTATAATAAACTGGGCCAATTGAAGTCCAATTGTTTGGCCCAGTGAATTGGCCCAGTGAATTGGCCCGTCTGGTCCCATGAGATTCAATCTCTACCGTTCAAAAGGCTGAATCCAACGGTGGGGATATTTAGTCGATTTAATCAGTTAATTATAATAAAAGGGATTGATCCCAGCCGTCCATTTGATTTGATCTAAGGGCCGTTGGCTTCATTCTCCCAGACAACGATACGGCGTCGTATAAGTAACGCCTCTCTCAGACCGTTGATCTCCATCAAACGGACGGTCAAGATTTCCTAGGACATATTGCCTATATAAGGCTTGTGTCCGAGCATCCGTCTCATTTTGGCCAAATGTATAACCCTAGCCGCCCTTAGCATCTTCTTCGTCTTCTCTCTTCTTCACACAGACCTCGTCGGCCATGGCGGCCACCACTCCCTACGGTGGTCGCCGGCTCTCCTTTACCCCTCCTCTCTCCTTCTCCTTTTTCTTCACCTCATAACACACCCAAAACCCAGAAACCTACCTTTCTCCAGAAATCCCGGTCACCGGAATCTTCGCCGGTGACCACCAAACAACGAAGATCCCTTCCAAACCAATGCCGTTCGAACCCCCTATAAGTCATCACCGTCGAATAAGCCTGGAGCGTCTCGAATATCCAAAAAAGGGTCGTCGGAACCCTAACTCCGGCGACCCCCAAAAATCAAACTTTCCCAAGATCCATTCTTTTACACTCCTGAACACCCCCCTGTAACTCAGAATTCAAAAAGGCTTAGTCTTTAAGCCTTAGAAGAAAGTCAGAGAAGAAATTAAAAAAAAAGAGATCCGAAAGAACAAAGGAAAAAGAAAGCAAAGGAGTAGAGTATAGTCCGTGAGTGAATAAAAGAGAAAAGGAATAGGAAGCTCAGGGGACAGGCCCTGCAAGCTAAGTCCCCCGGCCCTTATTTGCTTTCTTTTATTATTCTTGCTTTGTGTATGTTGTTTGATTTTTGCTTTTTATTTTTGCATGCCTTTAGATGTCTTCTCTGATTTTGTTTAACATGTTAGTCATAGGATTTTTGTACTTGTTTGTTTCTGCTTAACGCTCTGTTCATGATTTGGTTTTGGTTGATTATGTTCTCACAATTCTATAGTTTATATTCCTGGTGTCATCTTTCTCTGATGTTTGTTATCTCTTCTGTATCTTTTAGTTGCCTCGCATGTTAGTCATGTGCTCTTTTCTTTTCATATTGGTCTCTCCAGTTCCTTTGCATGATTAGTTATAAGTTTCCTACCTGCTATTTCTTCTTTTGCTTCATATATCTTGTTTGTGTCTCCGATAGTTAAGTCATAAGGGTTTCATAACATGTTTCTTCTAGGTCTGTTAATGATGGAGTTCTTGTATTGCTCTTGTGTTTCTTTTAAAGTTTGACCATGTTTGTTCTCCTGTTCATCTGTTCCGTATCATGATTTGTCTCCCCTGAGTTAAAGACCCATCTGCTGTAACTCTTGACCAATTGTTCTTCTAATGTTATGCATGCCTGAGTTCTAACACTGGTTTGATTCTCATCTTTATATTAAGTTTGTTTTAATTGAGTTTTGTAATCTTTGGACTGCCCTTTTCTGTCTCTGAGCATGTTTAATCTTAATACCAGGTTTAATTGTCTAATTTACCTCCTCTGTTAAGACTTCTTGTGTTAGTTCATCTTCCCCAGTTAGATAGTATGTCTGAAATTGGACCCTTGAAATCTGAGTTAAGTGACTCTGCTCCTTTAGGCCACTTTCACATGATAGTTTTAGGTTTCTTCTTTATTGTTCACCCATGTTATCCTGTTCTTCATCCTCATCATTGTTGGCATTTGAAAAGGTTTTAAGTTTAGGGGGATCTAGTTGATATCATTCTCATATTATGCTGTTTGATCCTTTGTTCTTATGTTTGGCATAAGCTATGCTCTATTTCTCTTGACTGTTTTGTAAGACTTAGCATCTATGAGTCCATGCCATGAACTTTAATGGTTTTTGAAATTATTCAAGTATCAGATGACTTGAGCTGATAGTAACTAGGTTTAAGTTGACATAAGTTCATACTTTGTCCCATAAAATTGGATAATGTGAAGTTAATTAACTGAAATTCAACCTTATCACTTGCCCTTTTCTGAGTTTCAGTTGGTTAATGCATTTTGTTTAATCTTGTGTGCCCTTGTATGCAACACTTGTTGAAAATGACTGAGTTCTGTTAGTTCTTGTTAGTATGAGAATTTGATTAACATTCACTAACCTTAAGAGAATTGGTTATAGCTGTTAGTGCTAGGTTTCACAAAATGGCTAGTCTTTAAATAGGATAAAACTGAAACTCATAATAATAGGCTATAAGTTAAATAATTGGCTTAAGAATGGTCAACCTTGCAAAGGGTTGACCTATTCTATAAAGCCCTAACACACAGCCCACTTTAAAAGTGGTTGGTTGTGCAAAAGGGGCTATGTCTGCAAATGCAGACTAGCCCAGGCTCTCTTTAGAGCCCCGAGCATAAAATGGCCAAACCTGCAAATGGTTTTGGGCCCAAATGTTCAGTATTTGGCTTTAATAGCCAAAGCTAAGTCTCAACTTGAGACTGGCTAGATTTTAAAGAGTTGTTTTAATAATAAAGCAGGCTATGCCTGCAATTAGCTTAAATTTGAAATAACTTAGTGTTAATTAACTGAAATAGATCCAGAAGTGGCTAAAATTGAAATAGTCCCTTAAAATAAATCTGGCCAGCCTTAAATACTAATGTCAGGGTTGGCTATTAGTTAAATAGGTTCAAAGGTTGCTGAAATTTAACCTAGGTAAGCTAGTAAATAAACAGTGCCCTTGAGGGCATAATTGGGAGCTAAAAAGGTAAAACAGTAATAATTTAGAACTTAAGAGGGTAATGGAGTCATTCATGCCCTTGATTTCTGCAATTTTGCAGAGATTTAAGGGTATAATGGTCTCCTAAAAATGGGAAATCTGTAAAAATCTTTAACCCATAAGGATACATTGGTAAAAGTCCCTAAAAGGAATCTTTTAGAACCTTCCAGCACATGCTGGAAGGGTTTTTTCATAACTGAAATGGGGCCTAAGTATAAGTTTAATAATTTTAGGAGGGGAGAAGTGGGATTAATCCCATACTTTCTCCCCAAGTCATCAGCCCTTAGCTTCAACTATAAATACCTCTAGAAAAGGGCTGAATAGGGGTTCCAATTTTTAGCAATCTGAAATATATATCTAGGCTGGTTTTATACAAAGCTAAAAGAGATAAAAAATAGCAATAGAACAATAGGATTTTCTGGAAATTTTCGAGTTAGAGTTTGCTGGTTTTCATTGATTTCACTGGGTTCTTTTGATCGAATTGGACTGGGTTTTTCTGTTGCTTCGTTGATTCATACTTGCTGATTGCTGTGTTATTTGGCTCACTGGATAATCAGTTTCACTGTTGCATTGCTGTTTGAAATCTCGCTGTGCTTATCTGCTTTATCCCCTTAGACTCATTGAGTTTTCGTCGTGATCCAGGTACATCTCTTTTCGTTTGAAGCTGTAATGGCGAGTTGAAGTAATGAAAAATGAAGATTCAGTTCTAAATATAATGCTGCATTATAGTTTTTTTTTAGTTTAATATTGTTAATTTAAGATTCATAGCTCAGTTATTGTATGATGTAGTAGCTGAAAAAAAAAAAACAAAAATACAAAAATGATGTAATAGCTTAGTAATAGTAGTAGCATAGTAGTAATAGTAATAGCCTATCACTTAGTTAATTAGGTAAAAAACGTTAAAACATAAGCTAGTTAATCATGGATTAAATTGTTAACTAGTTTTGCACAAGTAATCTCATAAGTCATAATCACCTAGTCACTCATATGATAAGGATCTGCATGTTAGCATAAATAAGTTTTAAAGATGAAAAACATCAGTCTAGCATAACTTGATTGATAACGCTGTAATGAATAAAGTCATTGTAAACCCACTGTTTGGACCCGTTTAAACCTTTAAATCACTTAGATATAGAGACTTATAGGATTATTGCTTACATAATCAGTTTGCTTCTGGGAATTAAGGTTCAAATCTGATTGAGCTTTAAAAAGGAAAATAATTAATTATTGAAGCAGTTCAATTAGGATGAAAGGGTGGTGATGAGAGGTATAGCTTGCAATAAGACTGGCAATATAGTAAACATCTGCGTTTGATCATTTAGTTTCTCTTTTGACACTATAAGTAATCAATTGAATAGCCTTCTTTTAACTTGACTTCCTAGGCAAAGTGGGCTGTGTCCCAGAATGATCCTTAGCAAATAATTAGATATTAGTATGAATTTTAGCCATGAGCATATAGTGATAGCAATTGTTTGAGTTTTCATGTACATGAATTATTGACCTCAGACTACTTTTTTGTATACTGATTTCTTTGTTAATAAATAAAAGTGGTTTGACTTCATTTAAATTTTGAGTACTTGTTTCATTATGTATTATGTATTATATTTTGTTATTACATTCCGGCTTGGGCTCTGTGCAACGTTGGGCCTGAACTGTTCTACGAAATTTGCTGATTGAAGGCTTGAAGACCATTTAGGCCGTGGAGTGGGCTGACCCTTTATGGGTCTGCTCAAATAATTGAAGAATCCAGGCCCAATAAACAATAGAAATAACGGGCCTGGAGTGTTCTAATGTTAGAAATCGACTAAGGTAAAAACAAAGTATGGCGAATATAGTTGAACCAATAGGATCGGACTTTAATAAATTAAATTGGGATGAGCCTCGCCCGAATAACAACGGGGCCCCCTTTAGTAATGATATAATACAATTAGACTCGGGAAGACTATTAGTTAATTCCATAGTCTTACCCAAAATAATTAAAAGCCGATAGACGCTACTTTAGGGCACGATTTTAATATACTTTCCTATGAACGAGTGTGCACTTGGTGCGACTCAAATCCAAATCTCGGTAAAGCTGAAATACACCAAAAGTCATAGGCGTACTGGTTGCGGTATGACTCGAGGTGTGTTTTCGCGATACCGCAAATTCCTTAAAAAATAATATTCATGTAAAAAGCACAATATGTTGTTAAAATCTATAATCAAGTCAAACAAAAGTCAAAAACGACAGTGGAGCGACCGTGCTAAAACCACGGAATCCGGGAGTGCCTAACACCTTCTCCCGGGTTAACAGAGTTCCTTATCCGGACCTCTGCTTCGCAGACATTTGAAGAGTCAAAATTCCTCGGATTCGGGATTAACCGGTGACTTGGGACACCCTTGTCATTCCCAAGTGGCGACTATGATTAATCTCTAATAAAATCCCGAACCGATTGTCCTTTAATTGGAAAAACTCCTTCCCTCACGTTATTTTATCCGTCTTGGGTAATTGAACGTCGGGGTATACCCTACAAGTGTATTTATATGCTTTTAAGTGTTGGGGTAGTAAAAAGGGAGGTGTGACAGCTCTGGCGACTCTGCTGGGGATCCAACCCTGAACTCCGGTTTCAGGGTTTAAGAACTCGAGCTCCTTAGAACTGCCGTTCGCATTTTTATTTGACTTTATTATGTGATTTGAACAACATGCTATGTGCTTTATCGCTTTGATATTCTGTGAACTGTATATAAAATTGTGCCGAAAAACCCTTCTCTCTTCTTCCCTGGGGATGTGCTTATTGGTTGAGACTCCCCTTTCTGTTAAAGTCACCTTAAATTAAGAAAACAGAGGCCGGATAAGTTACAAAGCCGATTGACTCCGCGGGTCACCGGTACGTAGCCCCCTGCTCGATTCGAGTTGTCCGCTCGGGTACACGGTCTAGCAATCCATGAAACCATAAGATTTTGAACATAGGTCTAGGACGATTATTTGCATCATATTTGACTTAGGGGACTCAACACAGGGGTTGGGTCCGTCTAGGACAGGTGACCCGGTATTGAAAAGACCGAGCATGCTATGTGTTGCATTTTATTGTCCTTGATCGTTATGCGGACCGGTGGAAATCCCGAGGATAGAAAATTGTTGAAAAAGAAGGAAAAAGAGAGAAAGGAAAATAAGATTTGTGGGAAATAGGTATCCGGAAAAATTGAAAATTTGAAAAAATAGGTGAAACATTTTTTGAAATAATTGGTCAAATAATCTGACCGAACTACGCAGGTTTGATTCTCGCCATTAGGTGGGATACGTAGGCAACCCTTAAACGGGTCCAACCACACTTTTAAGAAAAAGACCAAAAAAGATTTTATTTTCAAATAATCGAGGTGATTGCTATTTTTGGAAATTGCCGAATGTTCCGAAAGGACGACGGAAGGCTGTTTTTGCAAAAATGGCCACTTCGAAAATCATTTTCTTTTCTTTCCTTCAAAAATCGAAAACTTGCTTTGAAAAAGATTTTTTCTTTCTTCTAAATAAAATCACCTTAATAAATGTGCAGGACGAGCACGATGATGAATGAACACTTTTCTCTAAATAAAATCCCCTTGGAGCTGAGATTATGGTGGCAGGACATGGGATCCGATGGTCAAGACTGGGTCAAAAAGTACTTGAAAGGCCTTACGGGTTTACTAGACATGGTTCCTCGAGGTGATGTGGTTAGAGCGTTGGTCACGTTTTGGGATTCGGCACACAACGTATTTCATTTCCCGGATTTTGAACTTACTTTGGAGGAGATTGCCTTTTACATTGGGAAGACCGAGGTTCCGCTGAAAGGAAAATACCCGGTATCTCCGAGGACGGTGACGGTACATCGCTTCCTCGACTCTTTGAAAATTGCCGGAATGTTCATAATGAAGATCTGGCCGACTGGTTTTGTTCTTTAAGCTTCATCTACAATAGTTTGGACACGTTGGGGGTTTCAATGATCTTACCAACAAATTATGCTGTAAGTCCAACCGAGCGAAATGGGAGGAACACCGGAGGTTCGCATTTTTGGTGGCATTTCTCGGAGTTGTTGTATTCCCGAGGAAAGATGGACATATCAATATAAAAGTTGCCGGGGTAGCTACCACACTGATAGTACAAGATAACTGTACTCTGGCCCCAATGATTGTGGCGGACATCTACCGTGCTCTGACTGCGTGCAAAGCAGGGGCTAGCTTCTTCGAAGGGTGTAACTTGATCTTACAAATCTGGCTAATCGAGCATCTATGCCACCACCCTTCATTCTTGAGCTATGGTTCGGCCGATCGGACATGTTTGGAAGAGTTCAGTACAAGGACAAAGGAAGTAAAATTGCCAGAAGGAGTCCAAGGTTGGATTGTGTATCTTCGATCACTAACTGACGGTCAAATTGATTGGACGTATGACTGGTTACCTCTCGACGAGGTGATATACATGCCAACGGAGGGATCACCGTTTTTGATCATGGGTTTGAAGAGTATACAACCCTATGCCCCATACAGAGCCTTGCGACAGTTGGGTCGGTGTCAGATTATTCCGAGAGATGGGGATCTCAGTGTGCAAGCTGTGAAGATTGGTCCGGACGGGCAATTCCCGGAAGCAAAAATCCGGCAAATCTGGAATGAATGCCAAAATTTGAAGATTGATACTTGTGTGCCGAATAGAGCAAAGGGGGAGATATCACCTGGATACTCCACATGGTACCGACGAGGGGTTGAACACGAACGTCTTTCAAAGAGACCTCACTTGCAAGACTTGATAGAGCAATCCGAGGAGAATCAGAAATGGGTGGCCAAGGAAAAGGAATACAAGGCCAAAATCAGTCTGTTGGAGGATAAATTGAGAAATCTCCATTTCGAAAGCGGTTTACAAGCAGCATCCGATGAAGTGGAAAAGAAACAACTGAAGAAAGAAAATGATATGTTGAAGGCTCAAATAGCTCAAATGAAAATTGCATCCGAGACCCCAGTCCGTTCAGCCCGAGATGAAAAGTTAATTGAGATTCTCCGGCGGAAAGTAAATGACCATAGCTTTGATTTGGACATAGCCGAAAGAGAGTTAGTCAAGGCTCGGAAGCAAATGGACAAAGACGTCGAGGAAAGAGCCAAGTTGGTTCGGCAGCTACAAGACAAGCACGATGTTGAAGTAGCTCAGCTTAGAAAGAAAATAATTTCAGCCACGGTCAAGAGTAACAAGATTATCAAAGATCTTGAAGAAGAAAGAGAGCACTGCTACACGACTATGGCTAGATTAGAATTGGAGCTGCAACAAGTGCAAAAGGACAACCAACATACCTTGGATGCTCTCACTCAACAAATAAGCCGGCTATTGCAAGAAAAAGGGGTCATCAGAGAAAAGATTGTTCGCATCGCCCAATACATCACCCGGAAGACTCAGCTTTGCGAAGATATGTCTCGGAGGACTTTTGTATCTGCAGTGAAGTTTTTTGTACAACAAGTCATGGCCGACCTAGATAGGCTTCAAAGGGGATTAACATATAGGCCCGCGGCAAGGCCGAACGATGCCTCGCGGGCACTAGGTGCATTAATGTACTCTTAGGTCATGCATCATCTTTTATTTTTCTTTTTAAAACATCACTTTGTAATCAATGTTTTGAATTATCAATGAGAAAACAAGTGTTGTTACCAATTCTTTTGCTTTATGTCATTTCCTTTGTCCGCTAGGCAAATAAATAGGAACGTAATTATGAAAACGACAAGGAAAAAGATAGAAAAGAAAAAGCAAGAAAAGAAAAAAAAAAGAGAAAAAAGCAAGAAAAGAGAAAAAGCAATAGAGAAAAGAGAAGAAAAGAAAGAAAGAAAAAGGAAGAAAACAAAAGAGCGGAAAAAGAGAAAGGTGATTGGTCCAAGTGAGCAGCGGCCGGGATGATGCATAACGACTCGAGCAAATGTGTTTGTTTTTAAAGTCGTTACATCTTATTCATGCGCTAACAACTAACGAGTGTTGATGTTTGTGAGTCCAGATTTTCTAGGCAACTGGCATTCTGGCTACCCACCCATACAACACCAGATACAAAAAGATGACAAAGGCTGTGTCCCAGGAGATCGAGGCAACTATTGTGGACCCTGCTCACGAAGAAGAGATCGTGGATGTGGCAGGGATGAAGGAAGAAATATACAAGTTGAGACAGCAGATGGCCGAAATGTACCAGGCTTGGTCTAGAGGTCAACCACTACCAGCCTACCCTGCTAACCCTGCATATGTCCCTCCAGCCAATCCTAACCCCGAGCCACCAACAATGAACTCGTCCTCCACCTACCCCGATTACCCTCACTACTATGCTTCCACCTCCCAGATACCACCACCTCCAGCCAAGCAAGCACCACCTCATATACCACAAGTTGCTCCTATATACGTGGCACCTCCGCCCGCTGTTATCCACAAATCTTCTAGTGAACCGATGTTCCATATCCAGGATCCTCACTATTACCCTCCGGAGCCGACTTTCAGACAACACGAGTCTCATGCTCCGATGATGGAAGTGAGTGCCGGGCAGGAAGAGATGGCTCGGAAAGTGAAAAGTCTTGAGAATGCTTTCCGCAATATGCAAGGACTGGGAGGGCAAG
The DNA here is from genome assembly GCA_032618575.1 of Nicotiana noctiflora. Taxonomy (NCBI): domain Eukaryota; kingdom Viridiplantae; phylum Streptophyta; class Magnoliopsida; order Solanales; family Solanaceae; genus Nicotiana; species Nicotiana noctiflora. The sequence continues at coordinate 39,213 of JASVEL010001438.1, forward strand.
TAAGTGTAGCCTACAAAGACCTGTGTTTGTTCCCCGAGGTGCAGCTTCCCGTGGGATTCAAGTTGCCAAAGTTCGACATGTATAACGGACACGGGGATCCGGTAGCTCATCTCAGAGGATACTGTAGCAAGATGAGAGGCGCGGGAGGTAGAGATGAATTGTTGATGGCGTACTTCGGCCAAAGTTTGAGTGGATCAGCTCTGGAATGGTACACCCGACAGGACCATACAAGGTGGTTCGTCTGGGATGACTTAGCACAAGCTTTCGCTAGTCACTTTCAGTACAATTTGGAGATCATACCCGACAGGTTATCCCTTACCAAGATGGAGAAGAAGCCGGGAGAAAGCTTTAGGGAATACGGTTTTAGATGGAGGGAACAGGCCGCTAGAGTGGATCCACCCATGAAAGAAGAGGAGATGGTGGATGTGAGCACGTGATTTTTGCCTAACATGAATTACTCCCACAAAATCAAAACAAAAATTGTCTATTTTTATGGTGTGTATTTTTGTGAATTTTTGTGTTACTTTGGTATTTGTTTGCATTTGTGTATACGTGATTTTATGTGTTTAATTAATAAACAAATAAAAAAAAAATTTACATTGCATGTGTATATAAAATTCATGTTTACAATTTAGAGCAATTAAGTTTGTTTACGAAAATAAAAAAAAAAATAACAAAATGTGTATTTTTGCATTTTTTATGTTTAAATACCTAATTGTGTGATTTTATATTTAATAATTATGTGTGTAAATTGTTAGTATGACTAATTTAGTATTTTTTATGAGTTAATTTGATTTTTTTATTTTTTATTTTTTATGTAATTTAGAGTTTTAATTCTTTTTCAATTGAGGAAATAATAAAAATCAAATAAAAGAGAGGGGAAATCTAATTTGGGCCAAAATTCAATTTAATTCATGAAAGCCCAAACGTCCCAGCCCAAATTCCCTTCACCCGAACCGCCCATCTCCCACCTTCAATCTGGACCGTTGATGATACTTCATCCGACGGTCCAGATCATTGAACTAATTCTAACTACCCAAAGAACCCAAACCCTTCACACCCCAACCAAACAGCCCCTTTCTTCAGCAGAGCCTTCACAGGCGATTTCCGGCCACCCTTGCCACCGTGCGCCGCCGGCCGGAAATCGTCTCCGCCGGCGGTTGCACTCCAAACCACCCCATTTTAACACCATAGCTTCCCCTTCTCCCCCTCAACACGAATCCGGCAACCATTAGTTTCAAATCATCCCCAAACGTCTCGAATTTTAGATCGAAACTAGTTGAAATTCAAAAATTTATCCCAAACCACCCCAAATTGATACCACACACTCACCTCACCTCCCTAACCACCACACCACCCTTAATCCGGTTCGAATCTAGCCGAAAATCGTCGAACCCCAAATCCATGTGTCAAGAACCCTAAATTTCGGGTTGAAGATTTTTATCAAGAATTGAAGGTGTTGAAGTCAATAGACTTTAATTGAAACGTTTTCGCTTGAAAACATTTCAATTAAAGTCCGTTTAACTTCAAATACACAATCTCGAACCCGTTTGAATCCAATTCGGCCGAGCCCCATTCTTTTGTTTCAAGGTATTTCCTTTCTTCTCTATTTTTGTTTAATTATACTCGTCGTTTAGTTAGTCTTCGTTTGATATTGATTATTGTTGTGATTTCATCAAACTCTCGGTTTTTCTTCATCTCTTGGGACCGTTTTATTTGGTCGACTTGTTGTTTCTCTGATTTGTTTGTTATTCTTCGTTGTTAATATGTAATTGTGAATCGAATTCACCTCGTTGTTAATATCGTCGATTTGTTTGATGTTGAAATCCAACATGCTGCCCGAGAGTGTGTATTATCACTGTTTGTCGATTATCGGTTATCGATTGCACATATCGTAATTGTATAATCGAATGTTGTCAAATACGTGTTCGCGTCGATTAGCGTCGTCTATTAGTTAGCTTCATTTTCCTTCTTTCCTCTGCTTTGGCCGAGAAACACTGTTAGTGAATTGTCAATTCTAAAATTTTGCTTTGTCTATTTGATTACCAATGTTGTTGAATACAGGTTCGCGTCGATTAGCGTCGTTGAACATTTAGTTTCGTATTTGCTTCATTTTTCTTCTTTTCTCTCGGCTTTGGGGTGTTAGAATTTGTTGAATTTGTTTGTCGGCTTTTCGTTGTCAATCATACATGTTGTGATTCGACTTAACAAATGTCGTCGTTTCAATTCGCAAATTGGTTGTTTGAAATTCCGGCAGTGTTTCACCGTTTGCTTGATTGAAAATCTTTCGGTTTGTTGTTTGTTCAGAGTGTTGAGTTTAATTGTTGGATTGTTTGTTTTGAACCATTATTTGATTCTAAATTAGGTTGTGAATTGGATATAGCTGTTAGTCCATTTAAGTAGCCCTAAAATCAACCTTTAAAGTGCAACACACATGGAAATAAGTTGTTAAAACTTGCTGGACAGCAGTGTATTTCATTAGTTTTTACCTTTAGGACTTTGTTTAGATGTTTAAAACCCATACTTAGACACAACAGTGGGCTGTCAAGGAATATAATGATCAAAAAAGTTTGAATTCTTAATTGTTTGAATGCTTTTTGAGCTGGAAAATCATAACAAACATGGGGGAATGATGAAAGATAAATGGGTGCACATGTTGAAAGAAGAGAGAAGCTGTAAAGAAGAGTGTTTTAATAAAAAATTTGTAAAGCTTAGTCTTTAAATACAGGACAGACTCCCTGGCAGAAGGGACACACACAGAAACATTCTGAAAAAACATACACACACTGTTTCACAGAATACTCTCTGGAAACACTTTGAACATACAGAAAAGATACTCCAGACACATTCGGAAACTAAATTTTCCACTGATTTCATCATCCAGCAGTCTCTTAGTTGAAAACAAACCTGTTTTGTTTGTTTCGGTTTGAAAACACATCTAGTTTTCTCTGCCAAACTTGTTCTGTTGTTTCTTTCTGGTTGTTTCTGGTTTCTTTGTTTTGGTTCGTCAAAACATCCCTGGGATTTTGGTGTTTTTGGTTGTTGTACTCCTGGATTCCTGAACTTGCGCTAGCTACTGTTCTGTTTGGAGCTGCATACTGATTTTCTCTTCCATTTTTCTTGCTTGAAATTCCAGGTACACCATTTCGATTTCATTGTTGGTGTAGACTTGACTTTAAGCCGGAAATGAGAATGCCTATTGGTTTTATGCTTTGGATCACTACCTGTCAACTTCAAATTAAATTAGATCTTCTACATGTGTGTTCATTAGCTTTGTAAAGCATATTTGTATAACTAGAATCGCTGCATGTTTCAATTTGAATCACGAGTTGTGAAATCGAGCCAACCTCTTAGTTAGAATGTAAATATTTTTTTTAATTTTGATATTATGTTTGAATCACTGTCATGAGTTTGTAGTAACTAAAAATTTTAAATAGAGTTTGAGTTAGCTTCATAATAAGTATGCTTTTACAAGTTTGTAGTAACCGTGGTTTGTAGTTAAAACTTTAGTGTTAGGACAAAAATATTATTCCCTTTCCGAACAAGTTCGTAGTAATAGTGGTTGGTTTCAAAAAATAAAACCTTAAAGCTAGCTTTGCAATTCGTTAGTTAGTATCAATTGTCCTAATTTTACAAGTCATGCGCAAGCGAATTCTCGATCTAGTTCGGTAATAGAGTTCAAGATGTATTAAAATCAGGATGTATATACTCATGTCTCGTTAAGAGCTTTTTATTTGACCCTAAGTCAACAAGTCATGGAATAAGATATCATTTTGTACATGTTTAAATTAGAAACGACAAAACCATGCATTTTTAGATAAATTAAAATTTGTTTAGTCTAGAAATCTTTTTTTTTTATCGATATAGTTTCAAAGTAATCTGGATATTTTTTTTATTATTATTTACCTATTTGTCAAAGTCCGAGTCCATATTGTAATTAGTCTTTCTTTTGGTATGGTTTCAAATTAATGGAGCGATTTAAAGTTTAATCAGAGCATATAATTTATAAGCATGTGTAAAATCAGGAATTTTTAGCCATTTATAATAATTGAAGCGACCGTGCTAGAACCACGGGATCCGGGGTGCCTAACACCTTCCCTCGGGTCAACAAAATTCCTTACTTAGAATTTCTGGTCCGCAGACTTCATTTGAAAAGTCGTAATTTTCCTCGATTCGGGATTTAAATAAATCGGTGACTTGGGACACCATAATTTATTCCAAGTGGCGACTCTGAAATAAATAAAATAATCCCGTTTCGAATATTGTCACTTAAATTGGAAAAACTCCCTTGTACGTTTATCCTTCGGGGTAGGCGCGCCAAAAGGAGGTGTGACAGCTCTGGCGACTCTGCTGGGGAAACAAACCCAGAACTACTGGTTCAGGGTTTAAGAATTCGAGCTTTGAATAATTATTTTATTTGGCTTACTTATTATCTGATTCTATTACATGTTTATATTTTATATGCTAAATGTTGTTTTACCGCTTTGATATTTTGTGAACTGTATATAAATTGTGCCGATACCCATTTTTTTTTTCTTTTTTTGAGTCTTTTGAAATACAATTCCGGGCATTTGCTGGACATAGCCCGTTTTTCTCAAGATAGCTGTGGTGCTTGGCACCCGGTGAAGGATTTTGTAGTCACACATGTTTAGGCGGAGAGTTTTGTCAATTAAGCCGGAAAGCCATGCTACCGGTGCACCGACACTCTTCGGCTCGAGTTGTCCGCTCGAGTTAAAGCCAGTCTAGACACTTTTTCCAACAGGACGATGACTTAGAATAACAAAACCTTATGCCGGATCCCCGATAGGAACGTTTATTCGCATCATGTGCATATTTGACTTAGGAGGCTCAACACAGGGGTTGGGCCTGTCTAGGACAGGTGTACCTAAAACAAAAAGACCAACTTGTTGCATCTTTTTGTGTGCATTTATTTGTTTCGATCTTACATGCCGACCGGTTTGTTAAAAAGAGGAAGAAGTGGAAAACGTCAGGGTATATAGTTAAAATAATTTTATGAAAATAGTTAGAAAAAAATGCAAAAAAAATAAAAAAATAAAAAAAAAATAAAAAAAAATAAAAATAAAAATAAAAATTCCAAACTAAATTTTCTTAATTTTATGAAAATAGTTAGTTTTTTTTTTTTTTTTGAAAATAAATTCTAAAAAATTGCAAAAAATTCCAAACTAAATTTTCTTAATTTTATGAAAATAGTTAATTCTTTGAAAATAAATTCTGAAAAATTGCAAAAATTCCAAACTAAATTTTCTTAATTTTATGAAAATAGTTAATTCTTTGAAAATAAATTCTGAAAATTTGCAAAAAATTTCAAATAAATTTTCTTAATTTTATGAAAATAGTTTAGTTTCTTTGAAAATAAATTTCCAAATAAATTTTCTTAGTTCCTTTGAAAGTAATTTGTTTTAGAAATGCTGTTTAAAAAAAAAAATAGTTCGTTTTCTTTTCTTAAAATAATTTAGTTCTTTTATTTTCGAACTACGCAAGTTTGATTCTCACCAAAAATGAGATACGTAGGCAACCCATATCGGGCTCAACTAATACTGATTTTTTTTAAGAAAATAAAAAATAAAAAAAAATAATAATAAAAAAAAAGAAGTTAAAGAAGATCGATGAAAGATGAAGGCGAAAGAAAATACAAACCGGAATGACGCATCGCAAACGAATACATGTAGCGATATTGTCACCTGTATAAGTGCATCACACCCAACGTGAGATTACTTATCTGTTATGTTGTTTCAGACTAACCGTTTGTTTGCCAAAATCCAGGTTTTAGTAAAAGTGGTTGACTTTGCGGTAATCTGGCACCACATTCGTACTTCACAAGGTCCAAAGGAAAAGTTCGGCAGCCTGAAAGTACTCATTCCTATTTTACTAGATCAAAAAGGGTGCCGACATGTCTTCAGAAATGCCTTTAGCAACCATTCCCGTTTCAGAGGAAAGCTCATTGACAACCATCCCGGCTACCGAGTCGGCAGCTTTGGAAGAGAATAGAATGCTGCGTTGCCGCATGCTCGAGATGTTGGACGATTGGAACAACGGGAAAGAGCCCCCGAGTCTGGTCCCTGGGTTCCCTGAAATTCTTCTCAGGTCAAGCGGTATTACAAATACCCCCATCAATTACCCGCCTACTCTGTTCGGGTATTCCAATGTTACAAACCTCTCTGAATCACCCTCCACCTCCCATCCTCGGGTAGCACCACATGATACATCTGCAAGAACGTCCGTTGAATTGCCAGTTCCAATCACAACGCACCCCACCGCACACGCTCCTTTCTTCGACTCCTCATCCTTTACATTCCCAACGCCACCGCTCACACGGGACCATACACAGGTTGCAGCCAATACATATTCTCAGCCACCTCGATATGAGTTCCTACCGAGCCAAAATCCAAAGACCCCCGAGCAGGATGAGATGGCAAAAAGAATGAGGAGTTTGGAACAAAGCTTTAAGAACATGCAAGGTCTGAGTGGACAGAAGAGTGTATCTTACGCCGATCTGTGCATGTTCCCGCACGTCCATTTGCCATCAGGTTTTAAGACACCAAAGTTCGAAAAGTACAACGGACATGGCGACCCCATTGCTCATTTGAAGAAATACTGCAATCAATTGAGGGGTGCCGGCGGCAAAGAAGAATTGTTGATGGCGTACTTCGGGGAGAGTTTGGTCGGAATAGCATCGGAGTGGTATATGGATCAAGACATATCTCGATGGCACATCTGGGATGATCTGGCCAGAGATTTTGTAAAACAATTCCAATACAACATCGATATTGCGCCGGACGGGAATTCTCTATCGAACTTAAAAAAGAAGCCCTCAGAAAGCTTCAGAGAATATGCCATCAAGTGGCGAGAGCAAGCGTCCAGGGTGAAACCCCCCATGGACGAAATTGAAATGGTCACGACGTTTCTCCAAGCTCAAGAGCCCGATTACTTCCAAAATATGATGTCGGCAATGGGAAAACCTTTCGCCGAAGCTATCAAAATCGGAGAAATGGTAGAAAATGGCTTGAAAACAGGGCGAATTTTGAGCCAAGCGGCCATTCGGGCAACTTCCCAAGCCATTCAAGGCGGGTCGGAGGGATGCCCCGAAGCAAGAAGAAAGAAGAATCTGCTATGGCAGCGGTAGAAGACAGGAGATATCGAACCTCAAGACAGGTATTCTCCGACAGGGGCCCCCCAACATTATTATCCACATCACGGCATGGCTTATGCTCCTCCGCCTCCACCCTATGCAGTCATGAACATTCAACCTCGGGCACGGCCACAGCCACCAGCCAACAGGAATCCACCTCCATTCCAGAGAAACCAACCTCCTTACCCAAACCAGTATAATCCACGGCCAAATAACGCTCGCCACCGCGAGCAACCCAAAACGAGCTTTACACCGATTGGGGAGCCGTATTCCACTCTTTTCCCAAAACTCAGGCAAGAAAACCTATTGCAGCCTGTTCCACAGAACATGCAGAATCCAGACTCTCCTGCCTACCAGAGAGGGATATACTGTGCATATCATTCAGGTGTTGAAGGACACAGTACTGACAATTGTTGGACGTTAAAGAAGGCAGTGCAAGAATTGATCAATCAAGGGAGGATCGTCTTCGCAGATGAAGACATCCCAAATGTGACAAACAACCCATTACCAACCCACAACAACGGACCGGTGATTGGGATGATTTGTGACGACAAAGAATTTGACCCAGCTTTGAAAGCGATAATCGCCATCGCCAACATAGAGAAGCGTCCTGAGGCTACCCCGAAACAAGAGAAAATGGGGAAAAAGGTTGAAGCTCTTGAAACCAAATCCGAAAAGACGATTGAATTGAAAGCATCATCTCAGAAGGGCGGAGTCCTTTACCTCCCACGAGGTAAAGTGGAAAAACCATTGTCCATCGGTGCCCCCAAGAAGTTCCATTTAAAGAGAGAAACATCAATGTATGTACCAAAGGGAACTTATGTGGCTCGAAAACCAGATGAACCTGTGGTTATTGCACGCGTGCAACAAAAACCAATGACAGATCCATCCACAGTACCCTGGAGCTACCAACGAACACTTGTTATGCGCAAAGGGAAAGAGATCGTGGGAAATTCATCTGAGAGTGTCTTAGGACAGAAGTACTTAAACACACAGGAGGTAAATAACGCCACACAAAGGCGTTTCCCGTCGAAGAAACCTGTAAGTGCTGAAGAGGCAGAGGTCTTTTTCAAAAGATGCAAATGCCTGATTATGAGGTGATAGACCAACTGCGTAAATGCCCAGAGCAGGTGTCGATGTTGTCCCTTCTAATGAAGTCTACTGAACATCAAAAGGTCTTGCTAAAAGCTTTGAATGAGGCATACATGCCTATTGAGACTTCATCCGAACAACTTGAAATGATGACAGAAAGATTCTTCGCGATCAATCAGATTTCCTTCAGTAAAGCTGATTTGCCTTTGGAGGGTGCCGCCCACAACAAAGCTTTGCATTTGACTGTCAAAAGCGAAGGCTACTATATGAAGAGGGTCATGGTTGATGGGGGTTCGGGGGTAGACATATGCCCACTTTCCACTTTAGGCCGCATAGGAATCGGAGCTGAAAGGATTCGGCCTAACAACATATGTGTGCGAGCTTTTGACGGTGTGAAAAGAGATACTGTCGGAGAGATTGATGTAATTATGACCATCGGCCCAGTGGACTTCGAAGTAACATTCCAAGTCTTGGATATGGACACTTCTTACAATTTTCTTCTAGGAAGACCATGGATTCATGCGGCCGGAGCTGTGCCCTCTACCCTCCATCAGATGTTGAAATTTGAGCACAAGGGACAAGAGATCGTGGTCCACGGGGAAGATGAGCAATCAATTTACCGAGATCCATCCATACCTTGCTTGGAAGCGGAAGCGGAAGCGGGAAGCGAAAACATTGTCTATCAAGCTTTCGAGATTGTGTTGGCAGATCAACACGAAGAAGGGAACCCTCTCCCCCAACCTTTTTTGTCTAATGCCTCCATCACGGTGGCGAAAGAAATGATTAAACATGGCTTCCAGCCAGGAAAAGGTTTGGGAAAGTCCTTACAAGGAGTGCCGAAGCTGATAACTTTACCCGTAGCTGAAAAGTTTTTCGGAGTGGGCTTTCGCCCAACCCCTGAAGATGAAAGATAGGCCAACAAGAGAAAGGAGAAAGGATGGGTTCTGCCGCAACCATTGCCACATCTGTACCAAACTTTTGTCCGACCAAGGTACAGTGAAGAAGAAGACGAGGTCTTTACAGCGGAGGAAATTGAAGACATATGTGGGGCCATGAGGCAAATGCTCTATGATGTTAATATGGTCCAATCGGGAGAAGGAACAAGCACCGCTGAGGTGCTGTATGTGGGCCCTGAAGCTAAATTGCAAAATTGGAAAGCCACACCCTTCCCAATCAGGCGGGAGTTCTGGTAGATTTGTCCTGTCGTTTTTCCTTCATCACAAGTTACTTCAGGATGTAGCTTGGATGTTTTTCTTTGTTTTCTTGTATTTTTGGTTTCTCCAATGTAATTTTGTTTGTTTTCAGAAAATTCCAAGAAAATAAAATAAATATTTCCTTACTTTTGCACTCTTTCTAATTTTGTTATTTATTCTTCCTTTTCAATCCTAATAATGCGGCTTTAAATAACATGACATGCTTGCGGAACTCATGCTCAAATCCGAACACGCCACCTAATCTGGAAATAATGAACCAAGAACCGGAATACGATGAAGACGAGGCTTTTAGGGAAATAAATCGAGAATTGGAACATTTCGAGAATAAACCTAAGCCAAACTTGAATGACACCGAACCGGTTAATTTGGGAACCGATGAAGAGGTCCGAGAGACCAAGATAAGCATCCACACTGATGAGAAAACACGAGATGCAATAATCCAACTCTTGTTTGAATTTAAAGACGTGTTTGCTTGGTCTTACGATGACATGCCAGGATTAGGAGCTGATCTAGTGGTGCACAAATTACCAATCTACCCTGACTGTCGCCCAATGCAACAGAAGCAGAGAAAGTTCAAGACTGACATCAGTGATAAAATCAAAGAAGAAATCACTAAGCAGTTGAAAACAGGGGTAATTCGAGTGGTACAATACACCACGTGGTTGGCTAATGTTGTGCCCGTGCCAAAGAAAGATGGAAAAACTCGAGTATGTGTTGACTACCGAGATTTGAATAAAGCGAGTCCTAAAGATAACTTTCCTTTACCGAACATCCGCATCCTTGTTGATAACTGTGCCAAACATGAGATACAGTCGTTTGTGGATTGTTATGCGGGATATCATCAAGTGTTGATGGATGAAGAGGACGCCGAGAAGATTGCTTTTACCACACCTTGGGGGACTTACTGTTACAGAGTCATGCCGTTCGGCTTGAAAAATGCAGGAGCGACGTACATGAGAGCTATGACTGCCATTTTCCACGACATGATGCATCAGGAAATAGAGGTGTACGTGGACGATGTGATCATCAAATCCAGAACTCAAGGCGATCATGTGCGAGACTTGAGGAAATTCTTTGAGAGGTTGCGGAAGTACGATTTGAAACTGAATCCGGCCAAATGCGCTTTTGGAGTCCCGTCGGGTAAACTTTTGGGTTTCATAGTCAGTAGAAGAGGTATTGAATTAGATCCCACAAAGATAAAATCCATCCGGGATTTACCTCCCCCAGAACAAAGAAAGATGTAATGAGTCTTCTAGGCCGACTGAACTACATCAGTAGGTTCATCGCTCAGTTGACTTCCACATGTGAACCCATATTCAAGTTGTTGAAGAAAGACGCTGCAATCAAATGGACAACCGAATGCCAAGAAGCTTTTGACAAGATCAAAGAATATTTGTCAAACCCTCCAGTCTTAGTCCCGCCAGAGCCAGGGAGACCTCTTTTCTTGTATTTAACAGTCTTGGAAAACTCTTTTGGTTGTGTTCTCGGACAACGTGATGCGGCAGAGAAGAAAGAGCATGCGATTTACTACCTGAGCAAGAAATTCACTAGTTATGAGGTCAAGTACACTTTGCTGGAAAGAACGTGTTGTGCTTTAACTTGGGTCGCTCAGAAATTGAGACACTACCTCCAAGCCCATACGACTCACCTCATTACTCGGTTGGATCCTTTAAAGTACATATTCCAGAAACCGATGCCCACCGGAAGATTGGCGAAGTGGCAAATCCTGCTCACTGAGTTTGACATAGTCTATGTCACTCGCACGGCAATGAAGGCCCAAGCATTGGCGGACCATTTGGCCGAGAACCCGATCGACGAAGAGTATCAACCATTGAATACCTACTTTCCTGATGAAGAGGTAAATACGACAGAAGTTGTTTCGGAAGACAGTCATGCTTGGAAAATGTTTTTCGATGGAGCGGTAAACGCTAAAGGTGTAGGGATTGGGGCAATCTTGATCTCTCCTGCTGCTCAGCATTATCCGGCCACGACTAGGCTCCGTTTCTTCTGCACAAACAATACGGCCTGAGTATGAAGCTTGTATCATGGGTATGAACATGGCAATTGATCAAGGTGTCGAAGATTTGTTGATCATGGGAGATTCAGATCTAATTATCAAACAATCTCAAGGTGAATGGGAAACTCGAGACGTTAAACTCCTCCCTTATCGACAGCACGTGAACATTCTTGGCAAGCGATTTGCATCGATAGAGTTCAGGTATATCCCACGATGTCACAATGAACTAGCCGATGCACTTGCCACTTTAGCTTCAATGCTACCTTATCCGGGCAACGCCCATGTCAATCCCTTGGAAATTCAAATCAGAGAAAGCCACGGTTATTGCAATGCGATCGAAGAAGGACCAATCGTCAAGCCACGGTATTACGATATCAGGAGATTTCTGAAAACGCAAGAATACCCAGAACATGCTACTGGAGATCAAAAGAGGACCATTAGGCGACATGCAGGTGGTTTCTTTTTGAGCGGCGAGGTCATGTACAAAAGAACCCCAGATCTTAACCTTTTGAGGTGTGTTGATGCCGAAGAAGCAGGAAGAATCATGCACGAAGTACATGCAGGAGTATGCGGGCCTCATATGAATGGGTATGTCTTAGCCAAGAAAATCCTTCGAGCAGGTTATTATTGGATGACCATGGAGAAAGATTGTTTCGGTTTTGTTCGAAAATGCCATCAATGTCAGGTACATGGAGATCTGATTCATGCACCTCCAACTGAGCTGCATCCTATGTCAGCACCGTGGCCATTTGTCGCTTGGGGAATGGATGTCATCGGCCCGATTGAGCCGAAAGCCTCGAATGGACACCGATTCATACTAGTGGCTATCGACTACTTCACAAAATGGGTCGAAGCCGTCACTCTCAAATCAGTCACCAAGAAAGCGGTGGTGGATTTTGTACACTCAAATCTTATCTGTCGTTTGGTATACCCGCAACTATCATCACAGACAATGCTGCGAATTTGAAAAGTCATTTGATGGAAGAAATATGCGAGCAATTCAAAATAACGCATAGGAACTCCACCCCTTATCGGCCCAAAGCCAATGGTGCCGTGGTGGAAGCAGCAAACAAAAACATTAAGAAGATTTTGAGAAAGACAATCCAAAGTTCTAGACAATGGCATGAACAATTACCGTTCGCTTTATTGGGATACCGTACTACAGTACGCACATCGGTGGGAGCAACTCCATACCTGCTAGTCTATGGAACTGAGGCTGTGATACCGGCAGAGGTAGAAATTCCTTCGCTTCGTACAATTGTTGAAGCAGAGATTGAAGATAGCGAGTGGGTTAAGACTCGTTTGGAGCAATTAACTTTGATCGATGAAAAGCGAATGGCCGCGGTCTGTCATGGACAACTGTACCAACAAAGAATGGCTCGTGCTTACAACAAGAAAGTACGACCGAGAAATTTCGAAGTGGGTCAGTTGGTTTTAAGACGCATTCTTCCACATCACGAGGAAGCGAAAGGAAAATTCGCTCCTAATTGGAAAGGACCATACATCATCAGGAAGATACTGCCAAGAGGAGCATTATACTTGGGAGACATGGAAGGAAAAGATCCTGAAACGGCTGTGAATGCAGATGCTGTGAAAAGGTATTATGTCTGAACTTGTTTCAATGAGGTCCTCACAAGTCGAAATGATTGAAGGCTTTTATTCCCGCTACCCAAACACTACCAACCCTTTTGTAAACCCTTTGAGCCGGCTACCTTCTTTTGGCTACCCTCTTTGGAATCCAAACCAAATCAAAAAAAAAAAAAAAAAAAAAAAAAAACAAAAACAAAGTTTCCTGAACTACGTTCTGACTTGATTCCGAAAGGATACGTAGGCAACCTCTCCCTGAGGTTCAGTCACACCAAATCAAAAATCCCGGTTTCCCCAAAAATGAAACTGGGGCAGATGATATTTTGATTCGGTTTAAGATCCGTCAAGATGATTCCAAAGTTGTAATTTTGTTTACAATTCTTGTTACCCGAACCAAGTACAATTCCCTCAAGATCGATTGGAAGTTGGGAAAACATCATTGTTGCGATCCGAAGCATCTGGAATGAAAAGAAATAAAATGAGAGAGTCTTATTGGTGAAAACCTTCGGGCACCATAAGACGATGGAAGTAGAGAAATACAAAATGAGAGAGCTCGTTGGTAAAAACACGCAAACAGTGCTATCTGGCGATGGTGAGAAGAGAAATGAGAGAGGTCGATTGGCGAAAACCCGCAAAAGGGCGCTATCAACCGAAAAGTTTGTTTCACCACGAGAGGTCCCGGCACGGCTCCTTAGCTCGGAAATATAGACCCGTTTTGGTTCATAAGAAAATGGGAGTTTTGTGACGATCGAGCATCTAGTCCGAGGAGCATGTCATGTTGGTTAAAGTCAGCATATACCTCAGATAAGTCCTTCTTTTCTCCCCCGAAAGGGACTCCTCTATCTTTGATACGTTTTTCCATTCTTTGATTCATTCTTCTTCTTTGAATCCCTTTCGGTTTAATTTTAATTCTGAAAATATTACAAAGGAAGGTGACAGGACCGGTTTTACAGGACTCCGCCTGGTAAAGAAGAAAAGAAAAACAGCCTCAATGGTGTATTGTTACAATCCACGATTGGATCGTAATGATCGATTGTTTCCAAAGGAAAAGAGTTTTAGAAAGGAAATGGAAATCAAAGGCTAAGGTCTTAGAAGAGAAGGAATAAGGCAGAAGGATGGAACCTACACGGAAAATCCCCATGGAATTCTGGGAATGAACCCGGTCAGTTTGAAAGGAAGTCACCCCAAAGACAATTGGTAGCGAACTTCTCAATGAAAATGGGAAAAGATCAAGCAATGAAGATAACCAAGGCCGCAAAGCCAACCACTTTTTCAACTGATAAAATGTTCTTTGTTGAAAGCAGGTCTGTTTAATTGTGCAAGAAGAAGGTACCACTCAAATAAGTGAAATACGCAAGCTTTGAAATGGCTTTGGAACAAGGAAAACACATAAAAAGGTAAGTTCCTTTTAGAGATTTATCCTATGCATTTGTTGATGTTTAAAAAGAACGCCTAAAAGAAGGCCAAAAAAAATGAAAGAAAAGAAAATGAAAACTCCGAAAAAGAGAATCAAATCATATCACTCCAATATCTGTTTGGACCCCGGTCAGAAAAACCGAGGGTCTTTCGGCCAGAAAGCCGTGAAACTTTTATCCCTGGTCAGAAAACCGAGGATCTCCCCAGTCAAAAAACTGCAGAGCCTTTTACTTTTACCCCGGCCAAAAAACCGAGGATCCGACGGCCAAAACCGTTAGATATTGTTTGAATCCCGGCCAGAAAGCCGTGAAACTTTTATCCCCGGTCAGAAAACCGAGGATCTCCCCAGTCAAAAAACTGCAGAGCCTTTTACTTTTACCCCGGCCAAAAAACCGAGGATCCGACGGCCAAAACCGTTAGATATTGTTTGAATCCCGGCCAGAAAGCCGTGAAACTTTTATCCCGATCAGAAAACCGAGGATCTCCCAGTCAGAAAACTGCCGAACCATTTACTTTTACCCCGGCCAAAAACCGAGGATCCGACGGCCAAAAACCGTTAGATATTGTTTGAATTCCGCCGTAAAGCCGTGAAACTTTTATCCCGGTCAGAAAACCGAGGATCTCCCAGTCAGAAAACTGTGGAGCCATTTACTTTTACCCCGGCCAAAAAACCGAGGATCTGACGGCCAAAAAACCGTTAGATGTTGTTTGAATTCCGCCCAGAAAGCCGTGAAACTTTTATCCCGGTCAGAAAACCGAGGATCTCCCAGTCAGAAAACTGCGGAGCCATTTACTTTTACCCCGGCCAAAAAACCGAGGATCCGACGGCCAAAAACCGTTAGATATTGTTTGAATTCCGGCCAGAAAGCCGTGAAACTTTTATCCCGGTCAGAAAACCGAGGATCTCCCCAGTCAGAAAACTGCGGAACTATTTACTTTTACCCCGGCCAAAAAACCGAGGGTCTGACGGCCAAAAAACCGTTAGATATTGTTTGAATTCCGGCCAGAAAGCCGTGAACTTTTATCCCCGGTCAGAAAACCGAGGATCTCCCAGTCAAAAAACTGCGGAGCTATTTACTTTTACCCCGACCAAAAAACCGAGGATCCGACGGCCAAAAACCGTTAGATATTGTTTGAATTCCGGCCAGAAAGCTGTGAAACTTTTATCCCCGGTCAGAAAACCGAGGATCTCCCAGCCAGAAAACTGCGGAGCCATTTATTTTAACCCCGGCTAAAAAACCGAGGGTTTGGCGGCCAAAAAACCGTTAGATATTGTTTGAATTCCGGCCAGAAAGCCGTGAAACTTTTATCCCGGTCAGAAAACCGAGGATCTCCCAGTCAGAAAACCGCGGAACCATTTACTTTTACCCCGGCCAAAAAACCGAGGATCCTGACGGCCAAAAACCGTTAGATATTGTTTGAATTCCGGCCAGAAAGCCGTGAAACTTTTATCCCCGGTCAGAAAACCGAGGATCTCCCAGTCAAAAAACTGCGGAGCTATTTACTTTTACCCCGACCAAAAAACCGAGGATCCGACGGCCAAAAACCGTTAGATATTGTTTGAATTCCGGCCGTAAAGCCGTGAAACTTTTATCCCGTCCGAAAACCGAGGATCTCCCCAGTCGAAAACCGCGAACCATTTACTTTTACCCCGCCAAAAACCGAGGATCCGACGGCCAAAAACCGTTAGATATTGTTTGAATTCCGGCCGTAAATCCGTGAAACTTTTATCCCGTCGTAAAACCGAGGATCTCCCGACCGAAAACCGCGGAGCTATTTACTTTTACCCCGCCAAAAACCGAGGATCCGATGGCCAAAAACCGTTAGATATTGTTTGAATTCCGGCCGAAAGCCGCGAAACTTTTATCCCGGTCATAAACCGAGGATCTCCCTGTCGGAAATGCGGAGCTATTTATTTTTACCCCGCCAAAAAACCGAGGATCCGACGGCCAAAATCGTCGGATATTGTTTGAATTCCGCCGGAAAGCCGTGAAACCTTTCTACAAAATCCCGCTAGAAAGCCGTTGAACGTTTGTGAAACCATGATTTCTTACCTAATACCGAAGAGTCTTTTAATCACTTTCTGTGTCACGACTAACTCACGAAATTTTCCTAGCAAAACTGGGGCAGAAAAATTTCTTTCGTTTGTTTGTTTTGTTGTCCAAATAGGTTTGACCTCGGGATGCAAGGATCGAGATAACCTACAAATGGAACATCAATCCAGAGTGAAGAAAAGAAGAAAAGAACCGAGAGAAAAGATTTTCAAACGTTGGAGTAAACAAAAGCGCGGATTGCACAGAAGATGATTGAAGTAACAAGCTCCGCCGACTCCGTTTCACTCAATGTTACAGAAATAAACAAGCACGTACAGCTTGTTGAGCATCAAGATTCAGATCGAGGTCTACAGCAAATCAACTAAGATTCAAGATCAAGTTTTCAAGAGAATCATAGATAGGAATCTTGTAACTCATAGTTTGATAGCATAGCTAGTTCAGCTTTAATTTCTTTTGGTGTAATAAGGAGATCGGTAAGCAGTAAACAGCAGCATGCAGCAACGATAGCAACAGTAACAGCAAAGTGTCAGTCCACGGTAGTCCCAGCTACCAAAACTTCCCGAACTACATTGACCTGATTCCTGTTTAGCCCAGGATATGTAGGAAGCCTCCGAAGCAAAGGCTCGGTCAAAACTCTTTCAAAATGCTTCCCACGGAGTATCCAAACGGGCAAAAATCGCTCGTATTTGCTCATTTATCTTTGCGCGAAAACTCTTCGTGTTTCCGTGCAAAGAGGGGCAGCTGTGAGCACGTGATTTTTGCCTAACATGAATTACTCCCACAAAATCAAAACAAAAATTGTCTATTTTTATGGTGTGTATTTTTGTGAATTTTTGTGTTACTTTGGTATTTGTTTGCATTTGTGTATACGTGATTTTATGTGTTTAATTAATAAACAAATAAAAAAAAAAAATTTACATTGCATGTGTATATAAAATTCATGTTTACAATTTAGAGCAATTAAGTTTGTTTACAAAAATGAAAAAAAAAATAACAAAATGTGTATTTTTGCATTTTTTATGTTTAAATACCTAATTGTGTGATTTTATATTTAATAATTATGTGTGTAAATTGTTAGTATGACTAATTTAGTATTTTTTATGAGTTAATTTGATTTTTTTATTTTTTATTTTTTATGTAATTTAGAGTTTTAATTCTTTTTCAATTGAGGAAATAATAAAAATCAAATAAAAGAGAGGGGAAATCTAATTTGGGCCAAAATTCAATTTAATTCATGAAAGCCCAAACGTCCCAGCCCAAATTCCCTTCACCCGAACCGCCCATCTCCCACCTTCAATCTGGACCGTTGATGATACTTCATCCGACGGTCCAGATCATTGAACTAATTCTAACTACCCAAAGAACCCAAACCCTTCACACCCCAACCAAACAGCCCCTTTCTTCAGCAGAGCCTTCACAGGCGATTTCCGGCCACCCTTGCCACCGTGCGCCGCCGGCCGGAAATCGTCTCCGCCGGCGGTTGCACTCCAAACCACCCCATTTTAACACCATAGCTTCCCCTTCTCCCCCTCAACACGAATCCGGCAACCATTAGTTTCAAATCATCCCCAAACGTCTCGAATTTTAGATCGAAACTAGTTGAAATTCAAAAATTTATCCCAAACCACCCCAAATTGATACCACACCCTCACCTCACCTCCCTAAACACCACACCACCCTTAATCCGGTTCGAATCTAGCCGAAAATCGTCGAACCCCAAATCCATGTGTCAAGAACCCTAAATTTCGGGTTGAAGATTTTTATCAAGAATTGAAGGTGTTGAAGTCAATAGACTTTAATTGAAACGTTTTCGCTTGAAAACATTTCAATTAAAGTCCGTTTAACTTCAAATACACAATCTCGAACCCGTTTGAATCCAATTCGGCCGAGCCCCATTCTTTTGTTTCAAGGTATTTCCTTTTTCTTCTCTATTTTTGTTTAATTATACTCGTCGTTTAGTTAGTCTTCGTTTGATATTGATTATTGTTGTGATTTCATCAAACTCTCGGTTTTTCTTCATCTCTTGGGACCGTTTTATTTGGTCGACTTGTTGTTTCTCTGATTTGTTTGTTATTCTTCGTTGTTAATATGTAATTGTGAATCGAATTCACCTCGTTGTTAATATCGTCGATTTGTTTGATGTTGAAATCCAACATGCTGCCCGAGAGTGTGTATTATCACTGTTTGTCGATTATCGGTTATCGATTGCACATATCGTAATTGTATAATCGAATGTTGTCAAATACGTGTTCGCGTCGATTAGCGTCGTCGATTAGTTAGCTTCATTTTCCTTCTTTCCTCTGCTTTGGCCGAGAAACACTGTTAGTGAATTGTCAATTCTAAAATTCTGCTTTGTCTATTTGATTACCAATGTTGTTGAATACAAGTTCGCGTCGATTAGCGTCGTTGAACATTTAGTTTCGTATTTGCTTCATTTTTCTTCTTTTCTCTCGGCTTTGGGGTGTTAGAATTTGTTGAATTTGTTTGTCGGCTTTTCGTTGTCAATCATACATGTTGTGATTCGACTTAACAAATGTCGTCGTTTCAATTCGCAAATTGGTTGTTTGAAATTCCGGGCAGTGTTTCACCGTTTGCTTGATTGAAAATCTTTCGGTTTGTTGTTTGTTCAGAGTGTTGAGTTTAATTGTTGGATTGTTTGTTTTGAACCATTATTTGATTCTAAATTAGGTTGTGAATTGGATATAGCTGTTAGTCCATTTAAGTAGCCCTAAAATCAACCTTTAAAGTGCAACACACATGGAAATAAGTTGTTAAAACTTGCTGGACAGCAGTGTATTTCATTAGTTTTTACCTTTAGGACTTTGTTTAGATGTTTAAAACCCATACTTAGACACAACAGTGGGCTGTCAAGGAATATAATGATCAAAAAAGTTTGAATTCTTAATTGTTTGAATGCTTTTTGAGCTGGAAAATCATAACAAACATGGGGGAATGATGAAAGATAAATGGGTGCACATGTTGAAAGAAGAGAGAAGCTATAAAGAAGAGTGTTTTAATAAAAAATTTGTAAAGCTTAGTCTTTAAATACAGGACAGACTCCCTGGCAGAAGGGACACACACAGAAACATTCTGAAAAAACATACACACACTGTTTCACAGAATACTCTCTGGAAACACTTTGAACATACAGAAAAGATACTCCAGACACATTCGGAAACTAAATTTTCCACTGATTTCATCATCCAACAGTCTCTTAGTTGAAAACAAACCTGTTTTGTTTGTTTCGGTTTGAAAACACATCTAGTTTTCTCTGCCAAACTTGTTCTGTTGTTTCTTTCTGGTTGTTTCTGGTTTCTTTGTTTTGGTTCGTCAAAACATCCCTGGGATTTTGGTGTTTTTGGTTGTTGTACTCCTGGATTCCTGAACTTGCGCTAGCTACTGTTCCTGTTGCTGTTTGTTCTGTTTGGAGCTGCATATTGATTTTCTCTTCCATTTTTTTCTTGCTTGAAATTCCAGGTACACCATTTCGATTTCATTGTTGGTGTAGACTTGACTTTAAGCTGGAAATGAGAATGCCTATTGGTTTTATGCTTTGGATCACTACCTGTCAACTTCAAATTAAATTAGATCTTCTACATGTGTGTTCATTAGCTTTGTAAAGCATATTTGTATAACTAGAATCGCTGCATGTTTCAATTTGAATCACGAGTTGTGAAATCGAGCCAACCTCTTAGTTAGAATGTAAATATTTTTTTTAATTTTGATATTATGTTTGAATCACTGTCATGAGTTTGTAGTAACTAAAAATTTTAAATAGAGTTTGAGTTAGCTTCATAATAAGTATGCTTTTACAAGTTTGTAGTAACCGTGGTTTGTAGTTAAAACTTTAGTGTTAGGACAAAAATATTATTCCCTTTCCGAACAAGTTCGTAGTAATAGTGGTTGGTTTCAAAAAATAAAACCTTAAAGCTAGCTTTGCAATTCGTTAGTTAGTATCAATTGTCCTAATTTTACAAGTCATGCGCAAGCGAATTCTCGATCTAGTTCGGTAATAGAGTTCAAGATGTATTAAAATCAGGATGTATATACTCATGTCTCGTTAAGAGCTTTTTATTTGACCCTAAGTCAACAAGTCATGGAATAAGATATCATTTTGTACATGTTTAAATTAGAAACGACAAAACCATGCATTTTTAGATAAATTAAAATTTGTTTAGTCTAGAAATCTTTTTTTTTTATCGATATAGTTTCAAAGTAATCTGGATATTTTTTTTATTATTATTTACCTATTTGTCAAAGTCCGAGTCCATATTGTAATTAGTCTTTCTTTTGGTATGGTTTCAAATTAATGGAGCGATTTAAAGTTTAATCATAGCATATAATTTATAAGCATGTATAAAATCAGGAATTTTTAGCCATTTATAATAATTGAAGCGACCGTGCTAGAACCACGGGATCCGGGGGTGCCTAACACCTTCCCTCGGGTCAACAGAATTCCTTACTTAGAATTTCTGGTCCGCAGACTTCATTTGAAAAGTCGTAATTTTCCTCGATTCGGGATTTAAATAAATCGGTGACTTGGGACACCATAATTTATTCCAAGTGGCGACTCTGAAATAAATAAAATAATCCCGTTTCGAATATTGTCACTTAAATTGGAAAAACTCCCTTGCGCATCTACCCTCGGGTAGCGGGCGCGGTGGATTGTTTTCTACAGGCTCTGGAGCCAACATACTACGGCCATCTAGTGTCGGCAATTGGAAAGAGTTTTAATGAAGTTGTGAAAATAGGGAGTTTCGTAGAGGAAGGTTTGAAGACAAACAAAATTATGAGTTTTTCGGCTATCAAGGCCACCAATCAAGCTATACAAAGTGGAAACGGGGGAGTGATGGGAAAAAAGAAGAAGGAAGAAGTAGCAACCGTAGAAAGTAGGCCATGGAGTCGCAACCCACATTATAACCCGCCAAGACCCTACCGCCAACACCCACCAAGCCCAGCAACTCCATATAATCCACCACCACCATCTTACCCGCCAAACCCGTACAACACACCAAGCCCATATAACCCACCACCACCACCGTACCCACCAACAGTTCCACATTACCACCACCCACAAGCCCAAGCCTACCCACCACCACCACCCCATGTGTGGAGAGCTCAAGCTCCACACAATGTGTACCACACCCAAAACACATACCCAACCCCTAAACCTTACCGAAACCAGAATAGACCCAGGCCGGACGCTGATTGGAGAAACAAAGCAAGAAAAACATTCACCCCTCTCGGAGAATCATATACCAGCCTTTATCATAGGTTGAAAGAGTTGGGGATGTTAAGACCCGTCGCACCAAAAGTTCCAAACCCACCCCCGAAAAATCTTGATTCTTCTGTCAGATGTGAATACTGTTCGGGAACATTGGGCCACGATACTGAAAAGTGTTGGCAATTGAAGAATGCCATTCAAGATCTTATCGATGAGAGGAGAATTGAAGTACAGACCCCCGAAGCCCCAAACATTACCCAGAATCCGCTGCCAAATCACCAAAAAACACATATGATAGAATTGGTGCAGGGTGATGGCAGTCAAAAACTATCTCAGGCCGTGATGATGATAAAGTCGAGTGGCAAGTTAGAAAAGGAAGTTGTGAAGGAGAAAGGGATTGTTGAGAAACCAAAGCCAGTAGTGGTGGGAGGTTTAAAAGTGGTAGTGCCGGGCGCAAAGACGATCGTGACCGTGAAAGGCGCAAGTGCAGAGCCAGTAATCATAAAACCAGTAGTACAAATGCCAGTGGTGAGTACAAAGACTGTACCTTGGAACTATAACAAGGTAGCAGTAGTTTACAAGGGAAAAGAGATTTCTGGTGAGATTAATGAAACGCATGGACTTACCCGATCTGGAAGGTGTTTTGCTCCAGAGGAGCTGAGAAAGATGAAAGTGGTGAAAGAAAGTCAATTGAAAAAGCCAGTGTCGGAAGAGGAAGCAGAAGAGTTTCTTAAGAAAATGAAGTCACAAGAGTACTCGGTGGTTGAGCAATTAAGAAAGACCCCGGCCCAAATTTCTCTGTTATCTTTGTTGATACATTCAGAGGAGCACCGGAAGGCTCTTATGAAGATTCTAAATGAGGCTCACGTTCCGGAAAAGATTTCAGTGTGTCACTTGGAGAAGATTACCAGCAAAATTTTCGAGTCTAATAGGATCACCTTCTCTGATAAGGAGCTGCCGGTGGAGGGAACTGAACACAATAAAGCATTGTACCTTACAGTAAAAAGTGAAGAGTCAGTAGTGACCAGGGTATTGATTGACAACGGATCGAGCGCTAACATTTGCCCGCTGTCAACTTTAGGGAAGCTGAACATCAGCCCGGACAGAATCCGGAGGAACAGTATCAATGTGAGAGGGTTTGACGGCGGAGGTAAAAACACGTTAGGAGATATTATTTTGGAAGTGACCATCGGTCCCGTTGATTTTACTATGGAGTTCCAGGTGCTCGACATTGCCGTGTCGTATAACTTGTTGTTAGGTCGACCCTGGATTCATGCGGCCAAGGCAGTACCATATTCTCTACACCAGATGGTCAAGTTTGAGTGGGAACAGCAAGAGATTGTCGTACACGGGGAGGAAAATGCTTGTAATGTGGTAGCACCTTTTGATGATACTGATGGGGATAGAGGTCCTTGGGTCTACCAAGTGACGGATGATATAGTAGTGAACAGAATTGCTGAAGGGGAAAAGTTACCAACCCCTATGATGGCACCAACCTGCTGTGATGGTGGCCAGAGAAATGCTGAGAAACGGATTTGCACCGGGAGGGGATTAGGCAGAATATTGCAGGGAGTCATTCAACTAGTTCAGCTTCCGGAAAACAAAGGTACATTCGGCTTAGGGTTCAAACCCACCTTTGCCGACATCCAAAGAGCCTCGAAAGCCAAAAAGAACTGGACCTTGCCCAAACCCATACCCAAATTATCCGACACCTTCATCAAGCCTGGTACAAAATATCAACCATCTGCTGCAACAAAGTGCATTGAGACCCAACTTGATGAAGAAATGTTTGGTTTTGAGAAGATGTTTTGGGAGGTGAATACGATTGAAGCAGGGGAAGGCACGAGCAAAATGGACGTGCAATTTGTGGGACCCGGGATCATGTTGAATAATTGGGAAGCTACTCCTTTCCCTATCAGGAAGGAGTCTTGGTAGTTAGCTCAAAATTTCATCATTGCTTTCCCGAAAGTTGTTATTTTATAGTTTTCCCATTCCCCTCATGAAAAGAAAATCACCATGTATCCCGAACATTGTTCACTCTTTTATTAATGAAATGCAGCCTCCCTTTTTCTTCACTTTTGCCTTATTTTTCTTTATTTTTCCTTTTGTACAGTTTTGCATGTGTTGATTCCAATGCCATGTCATGCGTGAAGGATTCTAGACCCAGTTCTGACCATCACGTTACTATACAAGAAATCGAGGAAGATAGTGAAACGGAATGTGAGGATGAGGAAGCCCTGGAGGAAATAAGTAAGGACATGAAACAATACGAGGAAAAACCCAAACCGAATCTGAGTGATACGGAATCAGTAAATTTGGGGAGCGAAGATGATGTCCGAGAAACAAAGATTAGTGTACATTTGGAGGCACCCCTCAGGGATGAATTGATAAGGTTGTTACATGAATTTAAGGACATCTTTGCCTGGTCCTATGATGACATGCCCGGGCTTAGCACATATTTGGTGGTACACAAGTTGCCTATCTACTCTGAATGCCGGCCGGTAAAACAAAAGCTGAGGAAATTCAAAACGGACATTAGCGTGAAGATAAAAGAAGAGGTGAATAAGCAGTTTGAAGCAAAGGTCATAAGAGTTACCAAATACCCCACCTGGTTGGCAAATGTTGTGCCGGTCCCGAAGAAAGATGGCAAAACTAGAGTGTGTGTAGACTATAGAGACCTCAACAAAGCCAGTCCGAAGGATGACTTCCCATTTCCAAACATTCACATATTGATCGACAATTGCGCCAAGCATGAGATCGGTTCGTTTGTGGACTGTTATGCTGGATATCACCAGATCCTTATGGACGAAGAAGATGCTGAGAAAACTGCCTTCATTACACCTTGGGGAACATACTGCTACAGAGTAATGCCGTTTGGATTGAAGAATGCCGGGGCAACTTACATGAGGGCAATGACCACAATGTATCACGATATGATGCATCGAGAAATTGAAGTATATGTGGACGATGTCATCATAAAGTCCAGAAAACAACCTGATCATGTGAGAGATTTGAGGAAGTTTTTCCAAAGACTCGGAGGTACAATCTAAAGCTCAATCCGGCGAAGTGTGCTTTTGGAGTACCTTCAGGGAAACTACTGGGGTTTATTGTGAGTCGGCGAGGTATTGAACTGGATCCATCAAAGATCAAGGCTATTCAAAGTCTACCTCCGCCGAAGAACAAAAAGGAGGTCATGAGTTTGCTAGGAAGGTTGAATTACATTAGTCGGTTCATTGCTCAATTGACATCAACATGCGAGCCGATCTTCAAGTTGTTGAAGAAAGATGCAACAGTGAAATGGACCGACGAGTGTCAGGAAGCCTTCGACAAGATTAAGGAATATTTGGCCAATCCTCCGGTGTTAGTACCTCCAGAACCAGGGCGTCCTCTGATTTTGTATTTGACGGTGCTAGATAACTCTTTCGGTTGTGTACTGGGTCAACATGATGAGACAGGCAAGAAAGAACAAGCCATATACTACCTCAGCAAAAAGTTTACATCCTACGAGGTAAAGTATACCCAACTGGAAAGAACTTGTTGTGCATTGATTTGGGTAGCTCGGAAGCTAAAGCATTATTTGTCAGCATATACCACGTACTTGATATCACGACTGGATCCTCTCAAGTATATATTTCAGAAGCCTATGCCTACGGGAAGACTGGCCAAATGGCAGATTCTGCTCACAGAATTTGACATTGTCTATGTAACTCGTACGGCAATGAAGGCACAAGCTATCGCGGACCACTTAGCCGAGAATCCGGTGGATGATGAATATGAACCATTGAAAACATACTTTCCGGATGAAGAGGCAACGCTTGTCGAGGAGATGGAGCAAGATGAGAGACCCGGATGGAAAATGTACTTTGACGGAGCCGTCAACAGCAGGGGCGTTGGTATCGGAGCGGTACTCATTTCAAGTACGGGTCAACACTATCCCGTCACAGCTCAGCTTCGATTTTTCTGTACCAACAATATGGCCGAATATGAGGCGTGTATCTTGGGATTAAGGATGGCAATTGACATGGGTATTCAAGAGATTTTGGTCATGGGTGACTCGGATCTCTTGGTACACCAAATTCAAGGGGAATGGGAGACACGAGATTTGAAATTGATACCATATCGGTATTGTTTGCACGAGTTGTCTCAAAGATTCCAGTCCATAGAGTTCAAGCACATCCCAAGAATGCACAATGAGATCGCAGATGCTTTGGCCACATTGTCCTCTATGTTGCATCATCCGGACAAGACATATATAGATCCACTCCAGATCCAAGTCCGAGATCAGAATGCTTATTGCTTCACTGTGGAAGAAGAGTCAGATGGAGAGCCGTGGTATCATGATATTAGAGAATACTTGAAAGCTGGCAAATACCCGGAGCAAGCCACTGGAGACCAGAAGAGAGCCATCAAGCATCTAGCCAATGGATTTTTCCTCAGTGGAGGAGTGGTATACAAAAGAACACCAGATCCTGGGTTTATTGCGGTGTGTAGATGCACAACAAGAAGATGAAATCATGATTAAAGTACATGCTAGAGTATGCGGACCCCACATGAGCGGATATGTTTTAGCAAAGAAGATTTTGAGAGCTGGGTACTACTGGCTCACTATGGAGCGTGATTGTATCAGGTATGTAAAGAAATGCCATCAATGCCAGGTACATGGGGATCTGATCCATTCCCCGCCTTACGAGTTGCACACAATGTCAGCGCCTCGGCCCTTTGTTGCTTGGGGCATGGATGTCATCGGCCCAATAGATCCGGCTGCTTCTAATGGGCACAGGTTCATTCTAGTTGCAATTGATTATTTCACCAAGTAGGTTGAAGCTAAGACATTCAAGGCGGTGACGAAGAAAGCGGTGGTGGATTTTGTGCACGAGAATATTATATGCCGATTTGGAATCCCCAAGGTGATTATCACAGACAATGGAGCAAATTTAAACAATCATCTCATGGCGGAAGTTTGTGAAAGGTTTAAGATCACGCACCGCAATTCCACACCTTACAGGCCAAAGGCGAATGGAGCAGTAGAAGCGGCTAACAAGAATATCAAGAAGATTCTCCGAAAAATGGTGGAAGGATCCAGGCAATGGCATGAAAAGTTACCCTTTGCTCTCATGGGTTACCGCACAACGGTACGTACTTCTATCGGAACCACACCTTATATGCTGGTGTACGGAACGGAGGCTGTTATACCCGCAGAAATAGAAATACCGTCATTGCGAATTATAGCCGAATCTGAGATAGATGACGATGAATGGGTAAAGGCCCGGTTAGAACAGTTGAATTTGATTGATGAAAAGAGGTTGGCCGCAGTCTTCCATGGGCAGTTGTATCAGCGAAGAATGGCCAGAGCATATAATAAGAAGGTACGACCTCGAAAGTTTGAAGTCGGACAACTGGGTATCTTACCACATTGGGCAGAGGCAAAAGGCAAGTTTGCGCCAAATTGGCAGGGACCGTTCGTGGTATCACGGGTGTTGTCCAATGGAGCATTATATTTAACGGATGTTGAAGGAAAGTGCGTAGAGACTGCTATCAATTCAGATGCGAGTCAAAAGATACTATGTATGATTCCTTTTCAATTGTATGTTTTGTATTTTGTTGTGATTTTGGAATTGAAATGACGAAGGCATTTTATTCTCTTATCCATTGATAACCCCTTTGAGCCTTAATGAATGAATTCTTTCATATCCCTCTCTCGGAATCGCTCTAGTGCAATAAGATCGAAATTGCCAGAATGAAAAATGAAATAATGGAAAAATGATGAAAAATGAAAAAAATTGAATAAATGAATGAAAAAGAGAAAAAGACAAAGAAATCGGGAAAAAGTCAAAAAGAAATCCATCTAACTTATGAAGTTGGATGAACTACGTCCGACTTGATCCCGAAAGGGTACGTAGGCAGCCTCTCTGAGGTTCAGTCACAATAAAGGAAAAATCCAAAAAAATTCCCCACATATTGAAACTGGGGCAGAAGTTATGTTTAATAATTCCGAGAGTTGTAAATATTTTTAACCCTCGTTGAAATTTTGAGCCTTTATATCTTTCTTTCTTAACCCACCCAAAAGCCACGTTACGGTCCAAAGAAAGACCTTCTGATCAATTTTGAAATGATAACAAATACAACGAAGGAGGAGCGAAGCATCGGATAATACCCGTGGTACAGAAAACAAAATACAAAAAGGAAAAAATGGAAAAAAAAAATAAAAAATGAGAGAGTCTCATCAGTGAAAACCTTAGCCGGCACTGTGAGGCGATTGTGAGGTTGAGAGAAATAAAATGAGAAAGTCTCATCAGTGAAAACCTTAATCGGCACTGTGAGATGATTGTGAAGTTGAGAGAATAAATGAGAGAGTTCTATTGGTGAAAACCTTTCGAGGCACCTTAGGGCGATCGTGAGGACTATCAGAAAAGAGAAAAGGCAACAAAAAAGAGTATCAGTTTGGGTCAAAGGCAATTCAGAGTCAGAATAATGATTGGAACGAACTGGGTCAGAGTTTAAATACATGGCATGGTCAGCGGAATCGGCCAGCAAATACCCAGATAAGTTCTGTCATCTCTCCAAAACACCCTTACTTTTCTTTCATTTTCTGCATTTCATTGTTTACCTTTTTGAGAGCTAACTACCGGCTCCCGATAACGGAAGTTGAAACAACACTGGATCAGAAAGGATAGAAGATTGGGGAAGGGAATAAAGAAGCTTGGCAAACATGGCCAAAGAAAAGAAAACAAAACAAAAATGGAGAAATGAGAAAAATACAAAAAGAGTCTGCAAGGGACAAGAAGTCGAAAGTCATGCAACATGAGAAAGCAAAACAAAGGAAGCAATGAGAAGTGGGGACGGCAGATGCCAGTTGCCAGCATTTTATATCTAATAAATTTTGTTTCATGCAGGAACAAACTGTCACTAATCACTTTAAAGTGAATGTGACCAATGTGGAAAATTTAAAATACCAAAAAGAGAAAGTCCGCCGAATAAGTGGAGAAATTCACAGGCAAGAGATAAGTTGGTAAAAAGAAAATACCAAAAAGATTGCACGTTTAATTTTCAGTTAGGTGCCCACCTTCTAATACGGGAATACTTTTCTGCATTTGCATTGCACGTTTAAATTCCGTTAGGTGCCCACCTTCTAATACGGGAATACTTTCTGCATCGCATTGCACGTTTAATTTTCAGTTAGGTGCCCACCTTCTAATACGGGAATACTTTTCTGCATTTGCATTGCACGTTTAAATTCGGTTAGGTGCCCACCTTCTAATACGGGAATATTTTTCTGCATTCGCATTGCACGTTTAATTTCTGTTAGGTGCCCACCTTCTAATACGGGAATATTTTCTTCATCGCATTGCACGTTTAAATTCTGTTAGGCGCCCACCTTCTAATACGGGAATATTTTCTGCATTCGCATTGCACGTTTAAATTCCGTTAGGCGCCCACCTTCTAATACGGGAATATTTTTCTGCATTTTGCATCGCACGTTAGGCGCCCACCTTCTAATACGGGAATATTTTTTCTGCACATCATAGTTTATATAGTTAAAAGCCCACACTGGGGCAGAAAAAGAAAAAAAAAAGGTAGTTTGTTGTTTTGTTTTGAGCAGGTTCATTCACATTGCACGTTTAAATTCTGTTAGGTGCCCACCTTCTAATACGGGAATATTTTTCTGCATTCGCATTGCACGTTTAATTTTCAGTTAGGTGCCCACCTTCTAATACGGGAATATTTTTCTGCATTTGCATTGCACGTTTAAATTCCGTTAGGTGCCCACCTTCTAATACGGGAATATTTTTCTGCATTCGCATTGCACGTTTAATTTTCAGTTAGGTGCCCACCTTCTAATACGGGAATACTTTTCTGCATTTGCATTGCACGTTTAAATTCCGTTAGGTGCCCACCTTCTAATACGGGAATATTTTTCTGCATTCGCATTGCACGTTTAAATTCAGTTAGGTGCCCACCTTCTAATACGGGAATACTTTTCTGGAAGGTAACATTTTTTAAAATCCACTCCCCAGTCCTCAGGCTGCGGGAATCTTTTCTGCATTCGCATTGCACGTTTAAATTCCGTTAGGTGCCCACCTTCTA
Source organism: Nicotiana noctiflora (assembly GCA_032618575.1). Classification (NCBI taxonomy): domain Eukaryota; kingdom Viridiplantae; phylum Streptophyta; class Magnoliopsida; order Solanales; family Solanaceae; genus Nicotiana; species Nicotiana noctiflora. The sequence goes on from JASVEL010001438.1 coordinate 69,052, forward strand.
ATACGGGAATATTTTCTGCATTCGCATTGCACGTTTAATTTCTGTTAGGTGCCCACCTTCTAATACGGGAATATTTTTCCGCATTCGCATTGCACGTTTAATTTCGTTAGGTGCCCACCTTCTAATACGGGAATACTTTTCTGCATTCGCATTGCACGTTTAAATTTCGTTAGGTGCCCACCTTCTAATACGGGAATATTTTTCTCTGCATTCGCATTGCACGTTTAAATTCCGTTAGGTGCCCACCTTCTAATACGGGAATATTTTTCGCATTCGCATTGCACGTTTAATTTCCGTTAGGTGCCCACCTTCTAATACGGGAATATTTTCTCGCATTCGCATTGCACGTTTAAATTCGTTAGGTGCCCACCTTCTAATACGGAATATTTTCTCGCATTCGCATTGCATGTTTAATTTACGTTAGGTGCCCACCTTCTAATACGGGAATATGTTCGCATCGCATTGCACGTTTAAATTCGTTAGGCGCCCACCTTCTAATACGGGAATACATTTTGCACATCATGGTTTATATGGTTAAAAGCCCACACTGGGGCAGAAAAAGAAAAAAAGAGGGTAGTTTGTTGTTTTGTTTTGAGCAGGTTCAGCTCGAGATCAAGAAAAACAAGAAAATCAACAAAAAGAGAGTCAACAAGAAAAGAAAAATCAACAAAAAAAAAAAGAGAGTCGGCATCAAAGAAAATCAACAAAAAAAAAGGAAGATTCTGCATCACCGGAAAGGGAAGAAGAGCAAAAGTTAGATCAAGAACAATTGTAATTGTAGGATCATAGCTTTAGAATAGCTTCTTCATTTTACATTTTCCCCCGGTGTAATAAGGAGTAAGTCAGCAGGTCTCAACAGTGTCAATGCAACAGTGAGTCTGGTAGTTTTAAACTGCCAGACCTTCCCGAACTACACTGACCTGATTCCTGTTTAGCCCAGGATATATAGGCAACCTCTAAAGCAGGGTGCGGTCAAAAGGTTTTCAAAAATGCTTTCACGGAATGTGCCAATGTGCAAAAATCTCTCATTACTGCTCACTTGTCTTTGCACTGAAACTCTTCGTGTTTCTTAATATTTTTTTTGCTTGTCTGTGAGCACATGATTTTTGCACCAAGCAAACAATTCCAAAATTAAAATAAATATATTTTTGAGTGCAACTACATGCCTTGTTAGAAATTGAATGCATTTTGTGTGGTTGAATAATTAGGAATTAGAAAAAATCAAAAAATGGGCTAGGTAGTTAGTTTGATAGTTTAAATTAGTTAGGTTTAAGTAAAACTAGCAAAAATAGTTTAAATAGGGGGAAATAAAGGAAAAATAGCAGAAAAATTGCTAGAAAATTAGAGTAAGTAGGAAATTAGAATTTATAGTTTTTCATAAAAGAAAAAGAAAAAAAGTATAAAAGAAATTGCATAAAAATCATTAATATCAGGAAATACAAAATATATATATGTAGGTATAATAAACTGGGCCAATTGAAGTCCAATTGTTTGGCCCAGTGAATTGGCCCAGTGAATTGGCCCGTCTGGTCCCATGAGATTCAATCTCTACCGTTCAAAAGGCTGAATCCAACGGTGGGGATATTTAGTCGATTTAATCAGTTAATTATAATAAAAGGGATTGATCCCAACCGTCCATTTGATTTGATCTAAGGGCCGTTGGCTTCAGTCTCCCAGACAACGATACGGCGTCGTATAAGTAACGCCTCTCTCAGACCGTTGATCTCCATCAAACGGACGGTCAAGATTTCCTAGGACATATTGCCTATATAAGGCTTGTGTCCGAGCAGCCGTCTCATTTTGGCCAAATGTATAACCCTAGCCGCCCTTAGCATCTTCTTCGTCTTCTCTCTTCTTCACACAGACCTCGTCGGCCATGGCGGCCACCACTCCCTACGGTGGTTGCCGGCTCTCCTTTACCCCTCCTCTCTCCTTCTCCTTTTTCTTCACCTCATAACACACCCAAAACCCAGAAACCTACCCTTCTCCAGAAATCCCGGTCATCGGAATCTTCGCCGGTGACCACCAAATAACGAAGATCCCTTCCAAACCAATGCCGTTCGAACCCCCGTCCCATGATCTACCCAACCATATAAGTCATCACCGTCGAATAAGCCTGGAGCGTCTCGAATATCCAAAAAAGGGTCGTCGGAACCCTAACTCCGGCGACCCCCAAAAATCAAACTTTCCCAAGATCCATTCTTTTACACTCCTGAACACCCCCCTGTAACTCAGAATTCAAAAAGGCTTAGTCTTTAAGCCTTAGAAGAAAGTCAGAGAAGAAATTAAAAAAAAAGAGATCCGAAAGAACAAAGGAAAAAGAAAGCAAAGGAGTAGAGTATAGTCCGTGAGTGAATAAAAGAGAAAAGGAATAGGAAGCTCAGGGGACAGGCCCTGCAAGCTAAGTCCCCCGGCCCTTATTTGCTTTCTTTTATTATTCTTGCTTTGTGTATGTTGTTTGATTTCTGCTTTTTATTTTTGCATGCCTTTAGATGTCTTCTCTGATTTTGTTTAACATGTTAGTCATAGGATTTTTGTACTTGTTTATTTCTGCTTAACGCTCTGTTCATGATTTGGTTTTGGTTGATTATGTTCTCACAATTCTATAGTTTATATTTCTGGTGTCATCTTTCTCTGATGTTTGTTATCTCTTCTGTATCTTTTAGTTGCCTCGCATGTTAGTCATGTGCTCTTTTCTTTTCATATTGGTCTCTCCAGTTCCTTTGCATGATTAGTTATAAGTTTCCTACCTGTTGTTTCTTCTTTTGCTTCATATATCTTGTTTGTGTCTCCGATAGTTAAGTCATAAGGGTTTCATAACATGTTTCTTCTAGGTCTGTTAATGATGGAGTTCTTGTGTTGCTCTTGTGTTTCTTTTAAAGTTTGACCATGTTTGTTCTCCTGTTCATCTGTTCCGTATCATGATTTGTCTCCCCTGAGTTAAAGACCCATCTGCTGTAACTCTTGACCAATTGTTCTTCTAATGTTATGCATGCCTGAGTTCTAACACTGGTTTGATTCTCATCTTTATATTAAGTTTGTTTTAATTGAGTTTTGTAATCTTTGGACTGCCCTTTTCTGTCTCTGAGCATATTTAATCTTAATACCAGGTTTAATTGTCTAATTTACCTCCTCTGTTAAGACTTCTTGTGTTAGTTCATCTTCCCCAGTTAGATAGTATGTCTGAAATTGGACCCTTGAAATCTGAGTTAAGTGACTCTGCTCCTTTAGGCCACTTTCACATGATAGTTTTAGGTTTCTTCTTTATTGTTCACCCATGTTATCCTGTTCTTCATCCTCATCATTGTTGGCATTTGAAAAAGGTTTTAAGTTTAGGGGGATCTAGTTGATATCATTCTCATATTATGCTGTTTGATCCTTTGTTCTTATGTTTGGCATAGTCTATGCTCTATTTCTCTTGACTGTTTTGTAAGACTTAGCATCTATGAGTCCATGCCATGAACTTTAATGGTTTTTGAAATTATTCAAGTATCAGATGACTTGAGCTGATAGTAGCTAGGTTTAAGTTGACATAAGTTCATACTTTGTCCCATAAAATTGAATAATGTGAAGTTAATTGACTGAAATTCAACCTTATCACTTGCCCTTTTCTGAGTGTCAGTTGGTTAATGCATTTTGTTTAATCTTGTGTGCCCTTGTATGCAACACTTGTTGAAAATGACTGAGTTCTGTTAGTTCTTGTTAGTATGAGAATTTGATTAACATTCACTAACCTTAAGAGAATTGGTTATAGCTGTTAGTGCTAGGTTTCACAAAATGGCTAGTCTTTAAATAGGATAAAACTGAAACTCATAATAATAGGCTATAAGTTAAATAATTGGCTTAAGAATGGTCAACCTTGCAAAGGGTTGACCTATTCTATAAAGCCCTAACACACAACCCACTTTTAAAAGTGGCTGGTTGTGCAAAAGGGGCTATGTCTGCAAATGCAGACTAGCCCAGGCTCTCTTTAGAGCCCTGAGCATAAAATGGCCAAACTTGCAAATGGTTTTGGGCCCAAATGTTCAGTGATTGGCTTTAATAGCCAAAGCTAAGTCTCAACTTGAGACTGGCTAGATTTTAAAGAGTTGTTTTTAAATAATAAAGCAAGCTATGCCTGCAATTAGCTTAAATTTGAAATAACTTAGTGTTAATTAACTGAAATAGATCCAGAAGTGGCTAAAATTGAAATAGTCCCTTAAAATAAATCTGGCCAGCCCTTAAATACTAATGCCAGGGCTGGCTATTAGTTAAATAGGTTCAAAGGTTGCTGAAATTTGACCTAGGTAGACTTAGTAAATCAACATTGGCCTTGAGGGCATAATTGGGAGCTAAAAAGGTAAAACAGTAATAATTTAGAACTTAAGAGGGTAATGGAGTCATTCATGCCCTTGATTTCTGCAATTTTGCAGAGATTTAAGGGTATAATGGTCTCCTAAAAATGGGAAATCTGTAAAAATCTTTAACCCATAAGGATACATTGGTAAAAGGCCTTAAAAGGAATCTTTTAGAACCTTCCAGCACATGCTGGAAGGGTTTTTCATAACTGAAATGGGGCCTAAGTGTAAGTTTAGTAATTTTAGGAGGGGGAGAAGTGGGATTAATCCCATACTTTCTCCCCAAGTCATCAGCCCTTAGCCTCAACTATAAATATCTCTAGAAAAGGGCTGAATATGGGGTTCCAATTTTTAGCAATCTGAAATATATATCTAGGCTGGTTTTATACAAAGCTAAAAGAGATAAAAAATAGCAATAGAACAATAGGATTTTCTGGAAATTTTCGAGTTAGAGTTTGCTGGTTTTCATTGATTTCACTGGGTTCTTTTGATCGAATTGGACTGGGTTTTTCTGTTGCTTCGTTGATTCATACTTGCTGATTGCTGTGTTATTTGGCTCACTGGATAATCAGTCTCACTGTTGCATTGCTGTTTGAAATCTCGCTGTGCTTATCTGCTTTATCCCCTTAGACTCATTGAGTTTTCGTCGTGATCCAGGTACATCTCTTTTCGTTTGAAGCTGTAATGGCGAGTTGAAGTAATGAAAAATGAAGATTCAGTTCTGAATATAATGCTGCATTATAGTTTTTTTTAGTTTAATATTGTTAATTTAAGATTCATAGCTCAGTTATTGTATGATGTAGTAGCTGAAAAAAAAAAACAAAAATACAAAAAGGATGTAATAGCTTAGTAATAGTAGTAGCATAGTAGTAATAGTAATAGCCTATCACTTAGTTAATTAGGTAAAAAACGTTAAAACATAAGCTAGTTAATCATGGATTAAATTGTTAACTAGTTTTGCACAAGTAATCTCATAAGTCATAATCACCTAGTCACTCATATGATAAGGATCTGCATGTTAGCATAAATAAGTTTTAAAGATGAAAAACATCAGTCTAGCATAACTTGATTGATAAGCTGTAATGAACTAAGTCATTGTAAACCCACTGTTTGGACCCGTTTAAACCTTTAAATCGCTTAGATATAGAGACTTATAGGATTATTGCTTACATAATCAGTTTGCTTCTGGGAATTAAGGTTCAAATCTGATTGAGCTTTAAAAAGGAAAATAATTAATTATTGAAGCAGTTCAATTAGGATGAAAGGGTGGTGATGAGAGGTATAGCTTGCAATAAGACTGGCAATATAGTAAACATCTGCGCTTGATCATTTAGTTTCTCTTTTGACACTATAAGTAATCAATTGAATAGCCTTCTTTTAACTTGACTTCCTAGGCAAAGTGGGCTGTGTCCCAGAATGATCCTTAGCAAATAATTAGATATTAGTATGAATTTTAGCCATGAGCATATAGTGATAGCAATTGTTTGAGTTTTCATGTACATGAATTATTGACCTCAGACTACTTTTTTGTATACTGATTTCTTTGTTAATAAATAAAAGTGGTTTGACTTCATTTAAATTTTGAGTACTTGTTTCATTATGTATTCTGTATTATATTTTGTTATTACATTCCGGCTTGGGCTCTGTGCAACGTTGGTCCTGAACTGTTCTACGAAATTTGCTGATTGAAGGCTTGAAGACCATTTAGGCCGTGGAGTGGGCTGACCCTTTTTGGGTCTGCTCAAATAATTGAAGAATCCAGGCCCAATAAACAATAGAAATAACGGGCCTGGAGTGTTCTAATGTTAGAAATCGACTAAGGTAAAAACAAAGTATGGCGAATATAGTTGAACCAATAGGATCGGACTTTAATAAATTAAATTGGGATGAGCCTCGCCCGAATAACAACGGGGCCCCCTTTAGTAATGATATAATACAATTAGACTCGGGAAGACTATTAGTTAATTCCATAGTCTTACCCAAAATAATTAAAAGCCGATAGACGCTACTTTAGGGCACGATTTTAATATACTTTCCTATGAACGAGTGTGCACTTGGTGCGACTCAAATCCAAATCTCGGTAAAGCTGAAATACACCAAAAGTCATAGGTGTACTGGTTGCGGTATGACTCGAGGTGTGTTTTCGCGATACCGCAAATTCCTTAAAAAATAATATTCATGTAAAAAGCACATTATGTTGTTAAAATCTATAATCAAGTCAAACAAAAGTCAAAAACGACAGTGGAGCGACCGTGCTAAAACCACGGAATCCGGGAGTGCCTAACACCTTCTCCCGGGTTAACAGAGTTCCTTATCCGGACCTCTGCTTCGCAGACATTTGAAGAGTCAAAATTCCTCGGATTCGGGATTAACCGGTGACTTGGGACACCCTTGTCATTCCCAAGTGGCGACTCTGATTAATCTCTAATAAAATCCCGAACCGATTGTCCTTTAATTGGAAAAACTCCTTCCCTCACGTTATTTTATCCGTCTTGGGTAATTGAACGTCGGGGTATACCCTACAAGTGTATTTATATGCTTTTAAGTGTTGGGGTAGTAAAAAGGGAGGTGTGACAGCTCTCCGGAGTCTGAACCCCCACAGTGAGCACGGGTACCCAAATTGGATCGGGCTACACGCCGTAGCGGTCATATGCATTGCATGGCATACATACATTGGTTTATGTGTACTACGTGGCATAACATTCATCACTCATACATTATCGGCACACATGCATTAGTTGCCTTATTGACCAGATCTCCTAGTGTAAATTGATAAGGAGTGCTGAGCCCGAGGGGCTGATTTGAGTGCGGACTTTCATTGCTTGAGATTGTATCCAGGTATTGGTATATTATTATGGAAGAAAGTAGCTAAAATTGAGATTTCTAAATAATCTACTCACATATGCTTGAAAGGAATAAAAAGATAGTTCCGTATTGTGTAGCATGAGATAGTGCCTATCGTGGTTTTCTTCCCTTCAGCATTATTTACTTTTATTACTGCTGAGTTGGAAGTACTCACATCCGACTCCCTGCACCTTGTGTGCAGATCCAGGTACATCACAGTGGAGCTGATTCTATTGCGGCTCGGGAGTGCTTTTGGACAGTCGAGGTAGCTGCCAGCGTTCGCAGGACCTGATTCTCCAGTTTGTCTGTATTTTTGTTCTGATCATCCCACACTTGTGCACGGTTATATTCACTATTTACACTTTGTATACTCTGTAGAGGCTCATGACTCTTGACCCTTCGGTCTATGGGAGTTGGCACGTGTTGGGACTTGGTTCCTTATTTTTAATATATCTATCACTGTTATGTTTAAATTGGATAAAGTGAGCTTGTGGCTCCGTGGTTGTTATTGAATGGTCAGGCTGGCCTAGCAATGTGTTGGGCGCCATCACGACCGGATTTGGGGTCGTGACAAGTTGGTATCAGAGCCTAGGTTTACTAGGCCTCGTGAGTCTTGAGCCGGTTGGTAGAGTCTTGTGGATCGGTACGGGGACGCCTGTACTTATCCTCGGGAGGCCGCGAACCTTTAGGAAACACTTCACATTTCTTGGAATTCTTATCGTGCGCACTTGATTCAGCTTGAGATATACTTTTTGAAATTCCTTCCGCACGTCTGTGTACGCATCGAGCGCTCAGTAATATAAGTTCCTTATATGTAGTGGAACTAGTTCAAACTCAGGAAGACTAAAACGATTATGCTATATGTATCCTGGTGGAAGGTATTGTGCTGAAATGCTAAATTGAGGCGAGATAGGTGGATTGGTTCTCATGTGTAATTGAAAGGTAGTTGATATGTGTTATGATTCGAGCAGGTACAACGCATGTTCATGTACCAAATATGATAATATGATTTGTGTAGTATTGAGACTAATGTTGTCGATATGCATTGTGATGTCTTGTCGAGTTGTGAATGTATTGCTAGGATGGTTTTGGTGATTCTCTGCAGGTGGATAGGCCAATTTACAAAGGGAACTCTGCCAAAATTTTTGGAAAATTTGGGACTTAGAAAAGATTTTGTCACCTAAAGAGGGGGCGTAACTGTTGTGTGTGAATGAATGCAAGAATTGCAAAAGAGTTAATATTTCTGATGATTCGAATCTCCACCGAAGCTTGTAAATGACTTGAGTTTAATCTAACTATAACTTTGTGGCATCATTTGAGTAAGAATGCTATGAGTAGCTAGAAGTGCCTTGATGTATTGCTCCGAGCTAAGTTGGGGAGGTTGTTATTGATTAACTAGTTGCACTGTTGTGTGCTTTGTTGGCTCTGTCTCTAGGTATGTTGGGAAATTTCGATAAGGGTTATGGTGCTACGTAGATGTGAAGAAATACTAGGATGTTGTGAACTTATGTTGGTAAAGAATGTTCGGTGTATAGAAAAGAAAGATAGCTAATTGTATCTGTATGTACTCATGTTTTGCGGTGTCAGAGTTCTAACACAACACGAGCGGTTCTACTCAATAGGACAGTTGAATTACAGCTGAATAAGGGTGAATGATGCCCGAGGATGGTTTTGCAGTGTTCTAGATTTTGCTTGTAATAGTCAAGTGCCTTAAGATTTGTGTATGTGGCTAAAGAGGGCGGTTTCGTTAGGGAAGATCAAGACTTGTGTTATATCATGTGAATGGTGGGATTTTAGGTATCCGTATTGGGAAACATTGAGAGAGTATTTAGTGGCCTATGTATGACGACCCGGCCCGTCGTCACGGGAATTACCACCCCGTTATATTGTGATTACATAATTCATGTTTTTATATCAGTGTTAGAGTCTATCGGGTGAGTTAGGAGTGAATTGGATTGAAAATGAGGCATATAGGCTTTTTGAAGGAAACTTGAATAAGGAAAGTCAACCCGGAGTTGACTATTTAGCTAGAGGGCTCAAAATCGGATTCTGATGATTCGGTTAGTTCCGGGAGGTGATTTGTGACTTAGGGGAGCGATCGGAATTGAATTTGGAGGCCGGTGTAGAAATAGGCTTGAATTGGCTAAGGTTGAATTTTGGCGAAATCCGAACGGTAGGTGAGATTTTGATCCGGGGTTGGAATGGAATTCCGACAGTTTCAGTAGCTTCGTTATGTGATTTTGGATGTGCCTGCAAAATTTCAGGTCATTCGGGCGTCGTTTGATCGGGTTTTTGATGGAATGTGTAATTCGGAAAGTTTTAAGAAATTTAGGCTTGAATCCGTGGGTAATTGGTGATTTTGATGTTTAGGATGGTGTTTTTATGATTGGAACAAGTTCGTATCGTGTTTTGGGGTATGTTGGTGGTTTTCGTTGGGGTCCCGGGGGCCTCGGGGTGAATCCGGACCATCATCCGGCATATGGAAACAAGAAAAAGTCTGCTGAAATCTGCAGATCACTGGGCAAACTTTTAGCCTTCGCGTTCGCGAGGGCTATGCCGCGTTCGCGTAGGCCAGGTTCAGCACTCTTCGCGTTCGCGAGGGAGTTAACACGTTCGCATACGAGGGAGTTGGAACGCATCGCGTTCGCGTGGGTCTAGGCCGCGTTCGCGAAGTAGGATTTGGCGAGGCCATGCGTTCGCGTGGGAGACTACGCGTTCGCGTAGAGTAAAAATCCGGAGCTGGGAAGTTGACCTTCGCGGACGCGTGAAGGCGTGCCGCGTTCGCGATGAGGAAGGGGGAAAAGGCATCGCGTTCGCGTGAGTGGCGTCGCGAACGCGATGAAGGAAATATTCTGGCAGTGAATTAAAAGCCAGAACTGGACAGTCGCGGGTTTAATACCCAAAACCTCCATTTTTGAGTTCCAAGAGAAGAAATTGACGGGAGATTGCTGGGAAATCATCGGGGTTTCATTGGAGGTAAGTTTTGTGGCTTAATTACATCATTTTAACATGAAATCATGGGTTAAATTTCTGTAAATGGAAGATTAAAGGTGGGTTTGAGCCCTAGGCCTAAATTGAAGAAAAACACCGATTTGAGTGGGCAAATGGAGTCCGATTTTGGTAAATTTTATATGCCTAGACTCGTATTGAGATGAGGGATCCGAATATGTGACTTTTGTAATTTTTTGACAAGCGTATAGAAAGTCAAGTTTTGACAACTTTGGGAATTTTGATGTAAATTGAGTTATATTGAATGGGTGTCGTCCCATTGGCCTAATTTGTTGTATTTCTACTGTATTTGATCAGATTCTACGCGTGCGAAGCTTGATTCTCGTGGCAAGGCCATTGCGGAGTAGTCATCGCGCCGTATTGAGGTGAGTAATAGATGTGGGTGATGACCAGCGGGTTCGAAACCCCGGTATACCACTTTGTGACGCTGTATAGCGGCGAGACACGTACTCTCACGTGAGTGCGGGGTCGATTGTGATTGGGGACTATGGCTTAGTCCGACTTGTTGATACTGTGTTATGACATTGGCTGTTCTTGAGCCGTCGAACCTCCTTCTCGGATGGTTGCATACTATATATTGAAATATTGGCTACTCTTGAGCCCGTTGAACCCCCTTTTTGGGTGGTTGAGTATACTTGTGGGCCGTGAGCCAATTATTGGATCCCGCGAGGATCGTTATCATTGTCTTATCATATTGACATGTTAGTTACTACCAGTCCGTAGCTATCTCTGTTATCATGCTATTTCCAATCTCTGGAACTTGATATTACTGTTTTCAACTGAAAAAAATGATAAAAGATGTTTTCAAAACTACTTTTGAGCCTGCGAGGCTGTATTTGCATATTAGCTGACTGGTAGTGGATCGGGCTACGCGCCGCAGTGGTATATATGTTGGATCGGACTGCACGCCGCAGTGATATTGTGCTTGGGCTGTAGGAGCCCCTCCGGAGTCTGAACCCCCACAGTGAGCACGGGTACCCAAATTGGATCGGGCTACACGCCGTAGCGGTCATATCATGCATTGCATTGCATTTAGCTACATCTGCTAGCTGTTATACTGTTTTGCTGGTACTTGTTGGTACAGGTACGGTTGATATTGATTATGTGACAGGGTATTAGATTACAGCTTTACATAGTGCTTTATTGCGGATTTCTTATCTGCGCTGTCTTACCCTTGTTTATTACCACTGAGTCTGGCAGTACTCATTTTACTCCCTGCACCTTGTGTGCAGATCCAGGTACCTCTCAGTAGTGATCCAGTAGCTGTGCGAGGCGACATTTGTGGATATTCGAGGTAGCTGCAGAGTCCGCAGGACCCGATATTCCTTCTTACTATCTCTTGATTTTGTATTGACTTTTTCTTTCCTCACTTGGTATCTTGTAAACCTTTATACACTCATGTTCAGTAGAGGCTCATGACTCTTGACCCTTGGTCTATGGGAGTTGATGTATTATGGGACTTGGTTCCCCGTTTTCGTTATATGCATCGTTATTGCTTCGTGATTTGATATGCCTAAATGGGCTAAAGAGAGCTTCTAGCTCCGTCATTGTTATTGATTGGTCAGGCTGGCTTAGCAATGTGCTGGGCGCCATCACGACCGGATTTGGGGTCGTGACACTATGGGTCTTAGACCGTGTGGTCTTGTGTACGAGTCTCGTGTGGTAACATGAGTTGATGTATTAGGGTACTACAGTAAAGACTGATATGAAATTAGAGATGAATCAGAAAGGAAACTTGGTAAATGGAACAACTTGTTAGTAAACCAGAATGGTATAAAAAGGAATACGATTGATTCCTGGTATGTGGTTGAAGTAATGAGTCTTGCAGACATTGTGCAGCAAAGCTCTTGAGTGCTGGCAGTTGTGTAACTTGATATGGGTATAAGGACTCAGTCCTGGCAGTTTAACTTATGCAATGTAATTGGGAGAAAGAGTTTATGATGTGTTTTACCGTGGTTTGAAAATGAGTGTATTTTGCCTGTTGGTATGCAAGGCTTGGAATGTGCAATGAGTTTTCTCTATATGGGATCATGAAAGTCCTTGACTAGTTGAGTGCGCCGATGTTGAGGCTGAGGAAAGGTGTAAGGCCCCGTAAAATTTTTGTGCATAAAACCTAGTAGCTGTGGTGTCATGGTCCGAATAATGTGTTAGGAATGCGTAGAATTCTTCGCGGCAAGCTTGCGAGCCACGGTTCGGACCCTTGGTAGTGATTTAAGTTTCAAAAATGTAGAGAATTAATTTTTCCGAAAAATGTCAAATATGCGGTCAAGAATGTGACCGCAAACCTGACATGCGGACCGCATTCTTGCCGCAAAACGTTCCAGAGAGTTGCCCAAAATCGTGTCAAAAGTGCGGTCGATATGCGATCGTATGTCAAATCTGCGGTGCACTTTGCGACCGCAGAATCAACATGCGGTCCGCATAGTGACCGCATTCCTTAACAGAACCTGTATAAAATTTGGGGCAATTCTGCGGTCACTATGCGGACCGCATGTTGATTCTGCGGTCGCATAGTGCACCGCATAATTGACCCCGGCCCCGATTTTTGTAACATTTTGACCCGATCTCTTCTTTAATACAACACACTTCTTCTTCATTTTATCATATCATCTTACCAAAATTAGAGAGAGAAGAGAGGGTTTTTAGAGAGAGAAATCTTTCATCTTCAAAGATTGTTCCAATCATCTTAGTTCAAAGGATTCTAGGGCAAGGATTCAACTTCCCCAATCTTTTCAAGGTAAAAACCCTAACTATTTTCTTTGATTTTCAGTTTTAATTGGGTAAAGAAAGGTTTGCATATAATAGTTTCTAAAAATAGAATTTTTACACTCATGCATGATTATTGAACTTGATTTTTAGTAAAAGAAGTGAGTAGAAGTAAGAGTCTTCAAGAACAAGGTTGGCAAGAGTAAGATAGCGTAGGTAAGCATAAAGTAGGAAGTTATCGGAAGAAAACTCATCACCAGGTATGTATGGCTAATTTTGATTCTTGTAAAATCGCCCAAATGTGTGCGAATTGTTTTGGCATGTGTCAAATTGAGAAATTTTACGTAATCCTTTGATTTCCTTGTTGAGCATTTGATTGATGTTGAACTATGTGTGGTATGAAATATGAATTGAAAGATAAAAAGGTAATCGAGGTTGGTAAAGAATTGGGAACAACCATTGTGATGGCATATTTGGATTATTGTGGAAGGAATTTGAAACACCTTAATTGTGGTGAATTGTTGAACATGATTATGTGGGCATTTTCGATTTTGGAATACTTGTAACATGGTTGTGATATTGAATTGAGAAGAAATTGAGAACATGAACCAATGTGTAAGTTGCTTATTTGAACTTGTTGAAATTGTGTGTAGTACCTTATCTGCTGTTTGAAATTGTTGTGTTTTCAACTGTAAGGCGGGGTCGTGTTGCGCGCCGCAACGTGGTGAAATAAGGTGTGGGTTGGGGTGATAAGGGTGGCCGAGGTAATAAGGGTGGTCGGGGGCAATAAGGATGGAAAGCGATCGAAATCGCCATTGAAAATTGATACAAAAATCAATAATGTGAAATTGTGAAAGGAGACAGCAGGAGAGTTTGCAACCTGTGGGGCACCGATTGCCCCTTTGTTTGACTACTTGTGCTTTACGTGATTGATTGGTTATTGTTAAATTGGTTGATCGTAGAAAGTGCTTTGTGTGAGAATTATTTGAAATGAGGAAAATGTGGAAACATGGTTGGTTGGCTTAATTAATTATTGATGTAATTTAATGGCTTGAGTTTACTTGGGACAAAGTTTGTCCATACATACCAGTACAATTCAAGTGTACTGACGTCCCTTTTGCCGGGGCGCTACATTCGTGTCATGATTGTAGGTGGATCAGTAGCAGGCACTTCAGCTCATCGGCAGTAGTATCTTTCATCCTCCACTGCCCGTTTTGGTGAGCCCCTTTCTTCCTCGGGGCCTTGTGTGGTTCATGCCACTCGGTTTAGATCTCATTTTGGTTTTGTAAGGTATAGCCGGAGCCTTGTTACCGGCAAGTATTGTATTTCCCTTTTGTATCCTAGAGGCTCTGTAGACATGTAAACTGTGGGACTCCAGTCTTATGTATATATATTGTGTTATGTCGGGCGTTGTAAAAATTGAAATCTTGTTAATGAATCACTCGTATCGTTTTATTTGTTTAATGTGAAATCAATTATGATTAGTAATATATTTGGTTAATGAGAAACAATCATCACAGGGGTAACGCGTGGGAATGAAAGGCACCCAGGTCCGCTTGACTGGGGCAACCCGGTCAGGCGCCGGTCATGTTCCTCGATTTGGGGCGTGACAAAACGGATATGAATTTCCATGTTGTCTTAGTATGATATGGTATATACGATGTGTTATAGAAAGTTGATAATGGTATATTCTAGGTTTTGAGATCAGTTCATAATATATGAGAAATCAATAAAATTATTGAGCAGCGCGGACAGCTGCAGGTGAATTAAGAATCAATCTTTCTGATGATTTAAGAAAATGGTACTACTATTCTCGTAATTTGGCAGGGAATATGGTCCAAAAAGGGCCAGGTAATATAAACCGATAATATTTGGTGGTGTGATGGTATCCTCTTGTTAGATTGACATTGATGATTGAGTTGTAAATGGCATAAGGAAATATCCAAATGGCTTTCGTGGTATGAATGGGCGCTTGATGTGCGTTATGTATTCGTACGGTGGAGTGTGGAACCAGGTATAGCGATTCATGTGTTATATATGTGTTGGAGACTAGAAGTTCTCGTAATCCGCCTATGCAGTGGTTGTATATCGTGTGTATCGACACCGTTTTGTGGTTATTGGAAATCGGAAGCCCTAGTGGCTCTCTCTTAGCTTGATATGATGAATCTGGGTTATGATACCTTATTTCAGACTGGTTGACATAAGACAGGTCGTCTAGACAAATGAGCTATGGACTATGTCGGAAAATGGCACAAATTGCGTAGCAGAGAGCATCAGAGTATGCTCCAACAGAGTAGTTGTACCCAGGACCAGCGGACGGCTGGTAGGCATAGCTTTGTCAGTTGGACCTTAGTGGCGGATGTTAGTGTAGAAGTATCAACCATTGATTAGTTCTGGTATTGAGGAACTTTGTCGGATGCGTTTCTTGTGGCCAAACTTGAGGCTATATATGTTTATTATGATGAGCAACTTGACTCAACGCGTATTTATTTGGCCAGGGTTACGTGAATCGGGTGGCACGCCGCCACAGGTATGGTATCTAGATCGGATGGCACGCCGCCACGGGTATGTCATTGGAGCGGGTTGCACGCCGCAACGGAATATTGTGAAAATATAGTTAGTTATATGCTACCTGGTATACAATACTTCCCCACTTCTGAGGAAAAGTCCGTTTTGAGTATCGCTTGGCAAATGGCACGTCGGTTGTGTCCTTTCAGGATTTGATAGCATACGTTAATTGTTTCACCGTGGGTGAGGTTGATTGCATGGGTTCAAGACCTAGATCCGTGCGTGGCTAACTGTTTTGAGCTTAGTGGCTTGAGGTGCTTCATTAGTAATAACGTTGGGATAGAATCACGAATCGTGGCAAGGGCACGTGATGTTATGACCTCTCGAGGAGGATTCAGGTACTCTAATTCTATAATGCGAGACGCGATCTCAGTTCTATGTTATGATGTCATAGAGGAATTGAATTGTAGCTCTTTTGCTGTAGACAATTATCATGATTTGAGCTGTCATGATTCGAGTGTGTTCAGACGGTTCTATTGGAGCCTATGTTGTGCTCGTCGTGGCTTAGGCCGGTGTTGAGGTGTCTTATCACCAGTGCGGTGTGTTATAATCGAAATGACCGTTGGAGTCATTAATGAATACGAGCATATTGGATCTTAGCTTGTTAGAAAGGTAAAAATCGAGGTTTGGCTCCGAAACATTTTGTGGTACCCGTTTTAAAAGGGAAATAGATTCACGAATGGTTAACCTGAGAGATGGGTTCAGTATATCACGTGCTTCAGCTGCCGTGGGCAGGATATGGAGGTGTTGGAATCAGACTCTATCTAATGAAAGAGGTTATCAGCTAGTATTTGGTTATTGTGGCCAATTGTTGTGATTAGAGACTATCGTCTCGAGTGATTGGGTTGTCGATACATTATATGATCTCACCCGGAGTAGTGAATATGGGTTATTGTAGTGGATTCGAGTGTATCCAGAGTATAGGCATGGGATTTGCATTTGGCATATGATTTCAGAAAGTGCAATGTGATTTATGATTCAGATGGTCTGTGAAATTTTGACTATGTGGTGTTTTCGGACTTATGTGAGATAGGGTGACGTATGATCGCCCGAATATATGCTTGGTAAGGTCATTCAGCTATGGGGTTGCTTCTAGTACAACTCTAGGTACGCTCGAGGACGAGCGATTGCTTAAGTTGGGGAGAATGTAACGACTCGGCCCGTTGTTACGGGAATTACCACCCCGTTATGTTGTAATTACATGTTTTATGCTTTTATATCAGTGTTAGAGCCTATCGGGTGAGTTAGGAGTTATTTGGATTGAAAATGAGGCATATAGCCTTTTTGAAGGAAACTTGAATAAGGAAAGTCCACCCGGAGTTGACTATTTGGTTAGAAGGCTCGGAATCGGACTCTGATGATTTGGTTAGTTCCGGGAGGTGATTTGTGACTTAGGGGAGCAATCGAAATTGAATTCGGAGGTCCGGTGTAGAAATATGCTTGAATTGGCTAAGGTTGAATTTTGGCGAAATCCGAACGGTAGGTGAGATTTTGATCCGGGGTCAGAATGGAATTCCGACAGTTGCAGTAGCCTCGTTATGTGATTTTGGATATGTCCGCAAAATTTCAGGTCATTCGGACGTCGTTTGGTCGGGTTTTTGATTGATTGTGTAATTCGGAATGTTTTAAGGAATTTAGGTTTGAATCCGTGTGTAATTGGTGATTTTGATGTTTAGTATGGTGTTTTTATGATTGGAACAAGTTTGTATCGTGTTTTGGAGTATGTTGGTGGTTTTCGTTGGGTCCCGGGGGCCTCGGGATGAATTCGGGGGTCCAAACGGACCATTTTGTGCTAACTGCACTGCTGTTTCTGCTGCAATTAGTGCAGAAGATTTTTGTGCTTCGCGATCGCGAAGCTATGTCCTGCGATCGCGTAGGGTAAAGCTTGGAAGCTCTGCGATCGTAAGGGGGAGACTGCGATCGCGTAGTATATCGGAATGAGGCCGGAAAATTTGTTCTTCGCGATCGCGGGAGGAGTGATGCGATTGCGTAGGTCTGGGATTTAGAGCAGTGCGATCGCGGGTGGTTTCACGCGATCGCGTAGGGAATGTCGCGATCGCATAGAGTAATTTTGGAGCCTGATAAATTTGTTCATCGCGATCGCGAGCCTGGGGCTGCGATCGCAGAAGGTCGCCTGGCAGTCAGTGAATTAATATAACAGAACAGTCCAGTCGCGAACCCCATACCCAAAACCTCCATTTTTGAGCCATAGAGAGAAGAAATCACGGGAAAATGCTGGGAAATCATTGGGTATTCATCGGAGGTAAGTTTCTTGACTCAAAAACATCATTTTATGGTAGAATTAACATCAATCTTCATGAATTTGGGTAGAAATTGTGAAGGATTGTGGCCTAGATATTGAAAATGAAAATTTGGATTTTGAAAGGCCAATCGAACTCCGATTTTTGGTAAATTTTATATGTATGGACTCGTGGCGAGACGAGGATTCTGGAAATATGAGTTTTGAAATTTTTTGAGATGTGGGCCCGGGGCTCGGGTTTTGCAAATTTCGTGATTTTTGATATTTTTCGAGTTCTTTCGATTGGGTGATGTTCCATTAGCTTATTTTGATATATTTGTGCTGATTTGTGCTAGTTTTGACGTGCGTGGATGCCGGTTCGAGGAGCTAAGGCGTCGCGGGCATGAGCTTTCGTCGGTTCGAGGTGGGTAATACTTGTAAATGATGTCCCGAGGGTTAGTAAACCCCGGACTTGCACATCTTAGTGCTGTGTTGAGGTGACTTGCACGCCGGATAACGGGCGTGGGGTAGAGCACCATTGGGGATTGTGACTTGGTCCGTCCCGCGTAATAAATAATAACACCTAATTGTTGAAATGAATTGGACTAATTATCATGTTTGGCCTTCATGTCAATTATTTGAGTCTTTCAGGGATTGATATCACTATTTTTATAACACTGTACTTATTTTATTCTAAATTTAAGTTTTAAAATGGTATTTTTACTATTCAGCATTTTTATAAGGTTATGAAAAACTTGAACAAGGTCTTAATAATATTTTTTGCCGTGAGCTAATATGATATTGTTGCCGTAGGGCTTTCTTGATTATTTGTTAGACCGATTGGGGCCGAGGGCCATATGTTAGGGCATGACATTCATGTGAGCATATGTATACACATGCATGGATCGGACTGCACGCCGCAGTGGTATACGGATCGGGCTGCGCGCCGCAGCAGGTGTGATATTAATATTGTGCTTGGGCTGTAGGAGCCCCTCCGGAGTCTGAACCCCCACAGTGAGCACGGGTACCCAAATTGGATCGGGCTACACGCCATAGCGGTCATATGCATTGCATGGCATACATACATTGGTTTATGTGTACTACGTGGCATAACATTCAGAACTTATACATTACCGACACACATGCATTAGTTGCCTTATTGACCAGATCTCCTGGTGTAAATTGATAAGGAGTGTTGAGCCCGAGGGGCTGATTTGAGTGTGGACTTGCATTGCTTGAGATTGTATCCAGGTATTGGTATATTATTATGAAAGAAAGTAGCTAAAATTGAGATTTCTAAATAATCTACTCACATATGCTTGAAAGGAATAAAAAGATAGTTATGTATTGTGTAGCATGAGATAGTGCCTATTGTAGTTTTCTTCCATTCAGCATTATTTACTTTTATTACTGCTGAGTTGGAAGTACTCACACCCGACTCCCTTCACCTTGTGTGCAGATCCAGGTACGTCACAGTGGAGCTGATTCTGTTACGGCTCGTGTGTGCTTTTAAACAGTCGAGGTAGCTGCCAGCGTTCGCAGGACCTGATTCTCCAGTTTGTCTGTATTTTTGTTCTGATCATCCCACACTTGTGCACAATTATATTCACTATTTACACTTTGTATACTCTGTAGAGGCTCATGACTCTTGACCCTTCGGTCTGAGTTGGCACGTGTTGGGACTTGGTTCCCTGTTTTTAATATATCTATCAGTGTTAAATTATTCTGTTATGCTTAAATTGGATAAAGTGAGCTTGTGGCTCCGTGATTGTTGTTAATTGGTCAGGCTGGCCTAGCAATGTGCTGGGCGCCATCATGACCGGATTTGGGGTCGTGACAACCAATACTACTACGCATTTCATCTTTGATGTACTTCATAGATGAGAATGTTATTTCCACCGTCGCAGTTGCGACAAGTAAAATTAAAGTCAACTCCACAAGCAAATAAACAAGTGAATAAGTCTCCACAAGATTTGTTTCAATCAATGCTTTTGCCAAATCACCAATTCCTTTCAGATTAGAGAACCTAGAGTCACCATGTTGCATATGCCATATGAAAGTGTTAAGTCACTACAAAAAATTGCTGTATTTGCGGAGGTTTTATCTACATTTAGCAACAATCATAAACCTCTGCAATACACTTTTACTGCGGTTTCCAAAACCCCCGCAATAATGTTCGCCGCAGCTAATTTGTGGGGATTTTCTGACAGACCGCCGTTATCATATAGCGGCGGATATATTACGGCGGTATAACCTCCGCTATTTGGTAGTTGGTTGTTGCTTAGTTAAACAAATAGCGGAGGTCTGAAACCCCCGCAATTTCGTTATTTCACCCCCGAAATTTTATAACAAATTATTATCATACATTAAATAGCAGCAGTTATAACCTCTGTTGTTCATTGAATTTTTTATTTTCTACAATATAATGTTACTCCATAACTGTTCCATTTTTATTATATTATAATTAAAATAGAGCATCAGTAAATTATATAAATTAATTAATTGAATCAAGTAGCATCAATATATTAATAAACCACAAAATACAATAGTTTCAAAATTTTGCTTTAACCACAACAACTCCAACCATTAAACACAAAATATCAATATTATAAGTCTTAAAACTAACTTTAAACATAACATCCAGTCCAACCATTATGGACAAAAAATCTACAATGATCATTCAATCGAGTATGATACTTAATTATCGGATACATTTGTAAGCAACTTCAATGGTTGTCGTTAGGATTACTTCTACCGGATGATCTTCTTATATCCGTGGGTAAAATGGACCTCCAGAGTCTATTGTGCCTCTTGCGCGAGGTACTTCCACAGATTAGTCTAGTGAGCGTCGGCCCAGTCAGTCACAGCCGCCGCGCCCTCCCAGAGCTTGTTATGGGTGCGGGGATACCTGCCACATGGTTAGGGAGTGCCCCAGACGTGGGAGGGGTGCGCCTTCTCAGACTTCACAATGTCAGCATACTCCACAGGGTCAGTAGGCCATCATTCTAGCTCCAGCTACTACCCCACCTGCCCAGTCAGCCAGGGGCAGAGATCAGGGAGATAGAGGTCGCCATTGAGGGTGGGGCCGGGCCAGATTATAAGCTATTCCTGATCGTGTCGCGGCTGTCACCTCTGATTCTATAAGCACATGTATTTTATTGGTTAGTCACAGAGAGGCATTGGTTCTATTCGATCCTCGCTCTACTTTTTCATATGTTTCCACTTATTTTGATTCGCATTTAGGTGTACTTTCGGATTCTTTGAGTGCCCCCATTTATGTTTCTACTCCTGTGGGAGATTCTCTTGTTATGGCGTTGAAAAAATTTGAAGTATCAAATGTGCGTGAAATGACTGTCACATTCCTCCAAAAGGGTTTAATCGAATAAAAAAGAGAACAATATATTATATAATGGACTATTGCCATACATCTTTTAATGAAAATTATCACATAAATTAAAACCAAGATAATATAATAATTTTCTTTGTTCAAAAAATAGTCTTGGTCGAACAAGTCTTTCTATATAGTCTTCCTTGTTTCTATTCACTTTTTTTTTTGGGTAGAAGAATTTTTCTTCATTTTTTCACACTTTTGATGCGCTAAATCTTAAAGATTTGGGACCAAAAGCAACTAGTGATAATCATTGAATAAGTTTCATCGGGTTAAAGTGGATTAAAAGCGCAGAATATATTCACACCATCACAGTCTTTTTAAGTTATATATATCTTCTTTTTAAATACTTAAATTGTCTAATTATACAATTCATCAAACTTAACATGAAAAGCCAATACAAACACTAAGCTTGGTGTTTGTCAAAATGAAAAAAGAAAAGAAAAAACATAATGTTATTGTTAACACCTTCATGATGTGCAAAGGTTTAGACTAGGAACTGAAAAATGTGTAATAAAGAGTTGTTTGTTTGTAGATTGTTACTAGGCAAGGCATACATATATATATATATATATATATATATATATATATCACGATCCGGATTTCCCACCATATATATATATATATATATATACATATATATATATATATATCATGACCCAGATTTCCCACCATCGGGAGTCGTGATGGCGCCTACTAGTGGAAGCTAGGCAAGCCAACTATTACTTACATTTTTCATTAGTTACCAAACTCCTCTTAAGACTTTAAATTAAAAACATATAATTACAACGGAATAATTAAACTTAGCGGAAGACTTAGTCAATTTTATCAAATATGATACAGAAACCCAAACATGATACACTACCCAAGACTGGTGTCACAATACTCACGAACTTCTAAAAATAATACACACAATTGTTTGAAAGAAATATAAGTTGTTTATCTCGAATACTTGAGATAACAGAATGAAATACATAGATAGAAGAGACAACGGGTCCTGCGGACGCCTGCAAGGATACCTCGTAGTCTTAGTAGTCGAAATATTGCCGCTGCTGCTGTCCGTAACCTCTGTATTTGCGCAAAAAGAGCACAAGTGTAGTATCAGCACAACCGACCCCATGTGCACTTGCCTGGCCTATCCCAGCGAAATAGTGACGAGACTAAGGCCAGTCACCCACATAAACCTGTACAGTTGAAATATATACACATATACAAATGTTTATAAGGAAAGACTCTGCTCTGAATTAACAGTCATACAAATGTTTATAAGGAAAGACTCTGCTCTGGAATAACAGTCAATAACTCATAATATCCAGAGTAATCTAGTCAACATAATAAATCTTACTTTCATGTCTCAATTCATTTTTCATTTCATATCTTGTGGTAGGCGTACCACCCGCTCCCAAATGTAACAATAAATTATACCTTGTGGTAGGCATACCACCCGCTCCCAATTATATCAATAAATTATACCTTGTGGTAGGCGTATCACCAGTTCCCAAATATATCAATAAATTATACCTTGTGGTAGGCATACCACCCGCTCCCAAATATATCAATAGGCTACCGGCAACTATGGCCAATGCCAAGATTTAAATCACTTTGTGGTCGGCGTGCCACACGATCCCATTTTCTATCATATAAGTGGTCGGCGCGCCACACGATCCCAATTCATAAATATATATATTACCGGCATTTAACCAATAATCTCTGCATCAACAATATTTATAATTACCGGTTTTGAACCAATAATCGATAATAATTCAAAAATTTATCTCCATTATCGGTGTGACACCAATAACTCTTAATCAACAATTCATTCATAACTAAATTCCTATTTCTTCAAGCTAGGATAGAACAAACACTTACCTCGAAAGTTTACGAACGATTCAATCCGTAGCAATGCCTTTTCCTTTCGAATTTGGCTCAAATACAATCGTATCTATACACAATTGATTTAATATCATCAATTCTACTTAACAAACTAGTTCATATTGCTAAATATGATTTTTACAACATTCTGCCCGGAATAGTAAAAATCGACCCCGGGCCCGCATAATCGAAACTCAAGTTTCGAACCAAAATAAGTTCACCCAATCATCCATGAGTTCAAATATACAATTTGTTCTTCAGTTCGACTCCAAAACGAGGTCCAGATCGCAAATTCTTTGAAAACTCTTACTATACTCAATTCTCAATTTTTCTACCCGTTTACACCTATTGAGGCTTAGGAATTCAAATAATATTGATGGAAAATGAATAAAAAGAGTTAAGAATCACTTACCCAAGAAGTTTGACGAAGAATCGCTCAAAAATCTCCCAAGGAGTTGTGGAGAAGAGAGTTGAACAGAAATGAGATTCTTATCCCGTTTTTGTTCTGTTTTGGGATTAAATTCACTGGGCAATGATTTTGTTCTACGCGGTGGCGTGAATAGGGTCGCGATCGCGGAAGGCAAATGTTCAACACTACGCGATCGCGTAGTCAGTGTTGCGATCGCGTAGAAGAATTTCGCTGGGGTGGCTTGTTTGTACTACGCGATCGCGTGAACAGGGTTGCGATCGCGTTGAAGGAGAATAGAAAGCTACCCGATCGCGTGCGGACGGCTGTGATCGCATTGAAGAAGAACAGGAAGCTACGCGATCGCGTGCAGACGACTGCGATCGCGTTGAGTAATTTGACAAGGTAGTGCGATCGCGTGTACAAGGCCGCGATTGCGTAGAGTGAAGTGTCTGTGTAAAAATTGCAGAAAATCTGCCAGTTTCCTAAGTCCAAAGACACCCCGAACCACATCTGAAACACTCCCGAGCCCTCAGGGCTCCAAACCAAATATGCACACTAACTCAAAAACATCATACGAACTTGCTAGCGCGATCAAATCGCTAAAATAACATCAAAATCAATGAATTGAGCCTTAAAACTCAAGAATTCTTTCAAATTTCATAATTTCCAAACTTTCCAATTTAAGGCCGAAACACGTCAAACGACGTCCGTTTTCAACCAAACTTTACAGGAAGCGCTTAACCAATATATATGACTTGTACCGGGCGTCAGAACCAAAATACGAGCCCGATAACCAGTACTTTTTAATCAAAATTCAGTTTCATTTTCCTTAAACATTTTCAGAAAACAATTTAACAGAAAAATTCTTTTACCGGGGTTTTAGATCTCGGATTTCAATTTCGGGCATACGCCCAAGTTCCATATTTTTCTACGGATTTTCTGAGACCATCAAATCACGGGTCCGGATCCGTTTACCAAAAATGTTGACCAAAGTCAACCATATCAATATTAATATCAAAATTCTTCAAATGTTTCACATATTTCAACATAAAAATTTTCCAGCTTCGTGCCCGAACTGTGCACGCAAATCGAGGCAACTATAAATGAGGTTTTCAATACCTCAGAAGCTCAAAATGATTAATAAAACAAGTGATAACCTTTTGGGTCGTCACATTCTCCACCTCTAAAACAACCGTTTGTCCTCAAACGGACAAAAGAAAGAAGTACCTGAGTCAAGGAATAGATGTGGATATCGGCTCCACATATCAGACTCGGACTCCCAGGTCGATGCCTCGGGAGGCTGACCTCTCCACTGAACACGTACAAAAGGATAACTCTTCGACCTCAACTGTCGAACGTGCCGATCTAGGATAGCTACCGGCTCCTCCTCATAGGACGGATCTTTGTCCAATTGGACAGTGCTGAAATCTAACACGTGCGACGGATCGCCGTGATATTTTCGAAGCATGGACACATGAAACACTGGATGTACAGCCGATAAGCTAGGTGGCAAGGCAAGTTTATATGCCACCTCTCCCACACGATCAAGAATCTCGAATGGTCCAATAAACCTAGGGCTAAGTTTGCGCTTCTTTCCAAATCTCATCACGCCCTTCATAGGCGAAACTCGGAGCAATACTCGCTCCCCTACCATGAAAGCTATATCTCTAACCTTGCAATCTGCATAGCTCTTTTGCCTGGACTGAGCTGTGCGAAGCCTTTCTTGAATAATCTTGACTTTATCTAAGGCCTCCTGAACTAAATCCGTGCCCAATAACCGAGCTTCTCCCGGTTCAAACCATCCAACCGGAGAACGACACCGCCTACCATACAATGCTTCATAAGGAGCCATCCGGATGCTCGATTGATAACTATTATTATAAGCAAACTCTGCCAACGGCAGGAATTGATCCCACGAACCTCCAAAATCAATAACACACGCCCGAAGAATATATTCCAATATCTGAATAGTCCTCTCGGACTGACCATCCGTCTGGGGATGAAAGGTCGTACTTAGCTGAACTTGCGTGCCCAACTTTCATAGAATTGCCTTCCAGAAATGTGAGGTAAACTGTGCACCTCGATCCGAAATAATAGAGATTGGCACGCCATGAAGGCGAATGATCTCTTTGATATAAATCCCAGCTAACCTCTCGGATGAATAGGTAGTGGCAATAGGAACAGAATGAGCTGACTTGGTCAGCCTATCAACAATCACCCAAACAACATCAAACTTCTTCCGAGTCTTCGGAAATCCAGAAACGAAATCCATCGTGATTCGCTCCCACTTCCATTCAGGAAGTTCAATTATCTGAAATAAACCGCCAGGTCTCTGATGTTCATACTTAACATGTTGACAATTAAGGAACCGTGCCACATATGCCACAATATCCTTTTTCATTCTGCGCCACCAATAATGTTGACGCAAATCTCGATACATTTTCGCTGCGCCTGGATGAATAGAATACCGCGAACTGTGAGCTTCTTCTAGAATCAATTCTCTAAGCCCATTAACATTTGGCACACAAATGCGCCCTTGCATCCTTAGGTGACCTGTTTAGCACCTCCTCGCTGAACCGTATCTCTAAGGTCACATTAATATGATCGCGGATACGCTCCAATAATGAAGAGCGAGCGATCGTGCAAGCTAGTACTCGACTAGGCTCAGAAATATCGAACCTCACAAATCGGTTAGCCAAGGACTGAACATCCAAATCAAGTGGTCTCTGATTGACTGGAATATAAGCAAGACTGCCCATACTGGCTGACTTCCTACTCAAAGCGTCGGCCACCACGTTTGCTTTTCCCGGATGATATAAAATGGTGACATCATAATCTTTTAGCAATTCTAGCCACCTTCTTTGCCTCAAATTCAACTCTTTCTGCTTAAACAAATACTGAAGACTCTTATGATCAGTGTATACTTCACATGCTACACCATACAAATAATGCCTCCGGATCTTCAATGTGTGAATAATCGCCGCCAATTCTAGATCATGCACTGGATAGTTCTTTTCATGAATCTTCAACTGCCTCAAAGCATAGGCAATAACCTTGCATCCTGCATTAACACTGCACCAAGCCCAATACGGGAAGCATCACAATAAATAGTATAAGGTCCCATACATGTGGGTAAAACCAATACCGGTGCTGTGGTCAAGGATGTCTTGAGCTGTTGAAAGCTCGCCTCACATTCATCGGACCATTCAAATTGAACACCTTTCTGGGTCAATCTGGTCAGTGGGGTTGCAATAGATGAAAATTCCTCTACGAATCGGCGATAATAACCCGCTAATCCCAAGAAACTCCAAATCTCTGTGGCTGATGTCGGTCTAGGCCAGTTCTTGACTGCCTCAATCTTCTTCGGATCAACCTGAATACCTGCTGCCGTCAAAATATGACCCAGGAATGCAACTGAACTTAACCAATATTCACACTTTGAAAATTTTGCATATAGTTGGCTATCTCTCAGAGTCTGCAAGGCCACTCTGAGATGTTGCGCATGCTCCTTCTGACTGCGGGAATATATTAATATGTCATCAATGAAGACTATTACAAGCAAGTCTAAATAAGGCCGGAACACCCGATTCATTAATTCCATAAAAGCTGCTGGAGCATTTGTCAACCCAAAAGACATGACCAGAAATTCATAATGTCCATACCGAGTGCGGAACGCTGTCTTAGTGACATCAGATGCCCTAATCTTCAGCTGATGATAGCCAGATCTCAAATCTATCTTTGAAAATACCTTGGCACCCTGAAGCTGGTCAAATAAATCATCAATTCGCGGAAGTGGATATTTATTTTTGATAGTCACCTTGTTTAACTGTCGATAGTCAATGCACATTCTCATCAAACCATCTTTCTTCTATACAAATAATACTGGTGCACCCCATGGCCCAACACTGGGTCTAATGAAACCCTTTTCAAGTAAATCCGGCAACTGCTCCTTCAATTCTTTTAACTCTGGCGGAGCCATACGATATGGGGGAATGGAAATGGGCTGAGTGCCTGGAGCCAAGTCAATGCAAAAATCTATGTCCCTATCGGGCGGCATACCTGGCAAGTCTGAAGGAAATACTTCCGGAAATTCGCGAACCACAGGCACAGAGTCAATAGAAGGAACCTCAGCACCGGAATCACGGACATAGGCCAAATAAGCCAAGCATCCCTTCCCAACCATACGCTGAGCCTTAACATAAGAAATAACATTGCGATTAGTATGACCTGAAATTCCTTTCCACTCTATACGAGGCAAATTCGGCAGAGCTAAAGTCACAATCTTGGCATGGCAATCTAAAATAGCATGATATGGAGATAGCTAGTCCATGCCTAATATAATATCAAAGTCCACCATATTTAGGAGCAATAAATCAACACAGGTCTCGAGACCCTTAATTACTATAATACATGACCGATGAACTCGATCAACCACAATAGAATTGCCTACTAGTGTACACACATGAACAGGAACACTCAGTGGATCACTAGGCTGAATCAAGTACGGTGCAAAATAGGAAGACACGTACGAATATGTAGACCCAGGGTCAAATAATGCCGATGCCTTTCTATCACAAACCAAAATAATACCTGTAATGACGGCATCAGAAGACTCAGCCTCTGGTCTGGCGGGAAGTGCATAACATCGGGGCTGTGCCCCACCACCCTGAGCAGTATCTTTAGGACGATCAGCTGCTGGCTTGTCTCTACCTCTATCGGTCTAAGCTCCACCTCTATAACCTCTACCTCCACCTTTATGTCCTCTACCTCTACCTTTATGTCCTCTACCTCCACCTCTAGCTAGCTGGGCAGGCTGTGGGGGAATTGGGGCTTGAATTATGGCATGAGAACCCTGCGGTTGAGATCTGTCAGAAGCTCGAGGGCAATACTTTGCAATGTGCCTAAGATCACCACACGTAAAACAAGCCCTCAGCTGCTGAAAATAGCGAAGTGGCGGTACACTGATAGGCTGCTGATCAGAGTAGCGTGGCTGAGAATTACGATCACCAGAAGCATCGTGAGAAACCTGAAGAGCTGACTGATAAGGCCTAGGAGGATGGCCTCTGTCATGAGAATCTCTACCTCCAGACGAGGTACCACTGAATCTACCTGAATTACGAGATCTCTTATCTGATCCATGTCTTGCTCCCTGTGATAGAGCCATCTCGATCCGGCGGGCTGCATTAGCCGCCTCCTGAAAAGTGATTTCAGTTCCTGCCCCCAAAGCCATCTGTAGTCGAATTGGCTGATTCAAGCCATCAATAAACCTTCTCACCCTTTCCCGATCTGTGGGAAGTATGATAATAGCATGACGAGCCAGGTCCACGAACCTAGTCTCGTACTGTGTGACAGACATAGAACCCTGATGAAGATGCTCAAATTGCCTGCGCAAAGCCTCCCGCTGAGTTATTGGAAGGAACTTTTCCAAGAACAATTCCGCAAATTGCCCCCAAGTCAAAGATGATGATCCCGCTGGCCTGGATAGACAATAATCCCTCCACCAAGTCTTGGCAGAACCGGATAATCGAAAAGTAGCAAAGTCCACACCATTAGTCTCCACAATGCCCATAGTACGGAGAACCTCGTGGCGGCTATATAGGAAATCCTGGGGATCCTCTGAAGGTGTGCCACTGAATGTGGTAGTGAACAGCTTGGTAAACCTGTCCAATCTCCATAACGCGTCAGCGGACATAGCCGCACCATCATTAGACGGAATCACAATAACAGGCTGAGCTGCCTCAACTGGCTGAATCACAGGAACCTGAGCCTGGGGAATTACTGGCTCCGGAGTGCGCGTAGCAGGAGTCTGATTACCTCCTCCAGCCTGAGAAGTGGCTGGTGCTACTGGTAATAAACCTGCTCTGGTGATATTGTCCATAAAACCTGCTATTCGGACCAAAGCATCCTGAAGATCCGGTGAAAACATAACTCATCCTGGGACCTGAGCTGGGCCTACTGGAGCTGCTGGGACTGGAACCTCCTCCTCTATATGAGCCCGAGGTTCTGCCACTTGTGCTGCTGCTCGGGGCTGAGCTCTGCCCCTACCTTGGCCTCTAGGACGACCTCGACCTCGGCCTCTGCCCCTAGCGGGAGCTGCCGCTGCTAGGACCTCGGGCTGCTGGTCAGTAGATGAGGATGCACGTGTTCTTACCATCTGCGGAAGAACAGAGTAGAAGTTAAATTAACATTTGAAAGATCAAGTCGCATGAATGGAAAGAATAAAGGGAAAATTTTCCTAACTCTGTAGCCTCTGGAGGATAAATACAGATGTCTCCGTACCGATCCTTAAGACTCTACTAAGGTTGTTCGTGAGTTGTGAGACCTATGCAACCTAGTGCTCTGATACCAACTTGTCACGACCCGGATTTCCCACTATCGGGAGTCATGATGGCGCCTACTAATGGAAGCTAGGCAAGCCAACTATTACTTATATTTTTCATTAGTTACCAAACTCCTCTTAAGACTTTAAATTAAAAACATATAATTACAGCGAAATAATTAAACTTAGCGGAAGATTTAGTCAATTTTATCAAATATGATACAGAAACTCAAACATGATACACTACCCAAGACTGGTATCACAATACTCACGAACTTCTAAGAATAATACACACAATTGTTTGAAAGAAAATATAAGCTGTTTATCTCGAATACATGAGATAACAGAATGAAATACATAGATAGAAGAGACAACGGGTCCTGCGGACGCCTGCAAAGCTACCTCGTAGTCTCGGTAGTCGGAATATCCGCAATCGCTACTGTCGCTGCTGCTGTCCGTAACCTGTATCTGCGCAAAAAGAGCGTAGAGTGTAGTATCAGCACAACCGACCCCATGTGCTGGTAAGTGCCTGGCCTATCCCAGCGAAATAGTGACGAGACTAAGGCCAGTCACCCACATAAACCTGTACAGTTGAAATATATATACATATACAAATGTTTATAAGGAAAGACTCTGCTCTGAAATAACAGCCAATAACTCATAATATCCAGAGTAATCTAGTCAGCAGAATAAATCTCACTTTCATGTCTCAATTCATTTTTCATTTCATATCTTGTGGTAGGCGTACCACCCGCTCCCAAATATAACATTAAATTATACCTTGTGGTAGGCGTACCACCCGCTCCCAATTATATCAATAAATTATACCTTGTGGTAGGCGTACCACCCGCTCCCAAATATATCAATAAATTATACCTTGTGGTAGGTGTACCACCCGCTCCCAAATATATCAATAGGCTACCGGCAACTATGACCAATGCCAAGATTTAAATCACTTTGTGGTCGGCGTGCCACACGATCCCATTTCTTATCATATAAGTGGTCGGCGCGCCACACGATCCCAATTCATAAATATATATATTTCCGGCATTTAACCAATAATCTCTGCATCAACAATATTTATAATTACCGGTTTTGAACCAATAATCGATAATAATTCAACAATTTATCTTCATTACCGGTGTGACACCAATAACTCTTAATCAATAATTCATACATAACTAAATTCCTATTTTTTCAAGCTAGGATAGAACAAACACTTACCTCGAAAGTTTACGAACGATTCAATCCGTAGCAATGCCTTTTCCTTTCGAATTTGGCTCCAATCCAATCGTATCTATACACAATTGATTTAATATCATCAATTCTACTTAACAAACTAGTTCATATTGCTAAATATGATTTTTACAACATTCTGCCCCCGGAATAGTAAAAATTGACCCCGGGCCCACATAATCGAAACTCAAGTTTCGAACCAAAATAAGTTCACCCAATCATCCATGAGTTCAAATATATAATTTGTTCTTAAGTTCGACTCCAATATGAGGTCTAGACCGCAAATTCTTTGAAAACCCTGAAGTTTGACGAAGAATCGCCCAAGGAGCTGTGGAGAAGAGAGTTGAACAGAAATGGGATTTTTATCCCGTTTCTGTTCTGTTTTGGGATTAAATTCACTGGGAAACAATTTTGTTCTACGCGATCGCGTGAACAGGGTCGCGATCGCGGAAGGCAAACGTTCAACACTACGCGATCGCGTAGTCAGTGCTGCGATCGCGTAGAAGAATTTCGCTGGGGTGGCTTGTTTGTACTACGCGATCGCGTGAACATGGTCGCGATCGCGTTGAAGGAGAATAGAAAGCTACGCGATCGCGTGCGGACGGCTGCGATCGCGTTGAAGAAGAACAGGAAGCTACGCGATCGCGTGCAGACGGTTGCGATCGCGTTGAGTAATTTGACAAGGCAGTGCGATTGCGTGTACAAGGCCGCGATCGCGTAGAGTAAAGTGTCTGTGTAAAAATTGCAGAAAATCTGCGAGTTTCCTAAGTCCAAAAACACCCCGAACCACCTCCGAAACACTCCCGAGCCCTCGGGGCTCCAAACCAAATACGCACACTAACTCAAAAACATTATACGAACTTGCTCGCGCGATCAAATCGCTAAACTAACATCAAAATCAATGAACTTGAGCCTTAAAACTCAAAAATTCTTTCAAATTTCATAATTTCCAAACTTTTCAATTTAAGGCCGAATCACGTCAAACGACGTCCGTTTTCAACCAAACTTTACAGGAAGCGCTTAACCAATATATATGACTTGTACCGGGCGTCGGAACCAAAATATGAGCTCGATACCAGTACTTTTTAATCAAAATTCAGTTTCATTTTCCTTAAACATTTTCAGAAAACAATTTAACAGAAAAATTCTTTTACCGGGGTTTTAGACCTCGGATTTCAATTCCGGGCATACGCTCAAGTTCCATATTTTTCTACGGATTTTCTGAGACAGTCAAATCACGGGTCCGGGTCCGTTTACCAAAAATGTTGACCAAAGTCAACCATATCAATATTAATATCAAAATTCTTCAAAGTTTTCACATATTTCAACACAAAAATTTTCCAGCTTCGCGCCCGAACTGTGCACGCAAATCAAGGCAACTATAAATTAGGTTTTCAAGACATCAGAAGCTCGAAATGATTAATAAAATAAGTGATGACCTTTTGGGTCGTCACAATATATATATATGTCACACCTCCCTTTTTTACTACCCCAACTACTTAAAATGTATATAAATACACTTGTAGGGTATACCCCGACGCTCAATTACCCAAGGCGGATAAAATAACGTAAGGGAAGGAGTTTTTCCAATTAAAGGACAATCGGTTCGGGATTTCATTAGAGATTAATCAGAGTCGCCACTTGGGAATGACAATGGTGTCCCAAGTCACCGGTTAATCCCGAATCCGAGGAATTTTGACTCTTAAAATGTCCGCGAAGCAGAGGTCCGGATAAGGAACTCTGTTAACCCGGGAGAAGGTGTTAGGCACTCCCGGATTCCGTGGTTTTAGCACGGTCGCTCCACTGTCGTTCTTGACTTTTATTTGACTTAATTATGGATTTTAACAACATATGTGCTTTTTATATAAATATTATTTTTTAAGGATTTGCGACATCGCGAAAACACACCTCGAGTCATACCGTAACCAGTACACCTATGACCTTCGGTATATTTTGGCTTTGCCGAGATTTGGATTTGAGTCGCACCAAGTGCACACTCGTTCAATGGAAAGTATATTAGAATCGTGCCCTAAATGATGTCTATCGGCTTTTAACTTTTGGGAGAGGCTATGGAATTCGCTATTAGCCTCTCCGGATATGCTATGTTATTTCATTACTAAATGGGGGCCCCGTTATTATTCGGGCGAGGCTCATCCCAATTTAATTTGCTTAAGATCCAATCCTATTTAGTTCATCTATGTTTGCTATGTATTGTTCTTGCCTTATTCGATTCCTAATACTAACATTCCAGGCCCTGTCGAGTTATTTATTGGGGCCTGGATTCACTTAAATACACTTGCGATGGGCCAACCCAGGTCTTGGAACCCAGACTGTCTTCAAGTCTTCATTCAATGGACCAATCTGTTTTGTATAACAGTTCACGCCCATGTTACACATAGGGCCCAAACCCAAATTGTAATAACAGAAGTGTAATTCATATAAAGAAACAATACTCATAATTGAAAATGAAATCAAATCACTTTTATTTACCATTAAGGAAATCAACACAAAAGTAGTCTTAAGTCAATAGTCTATATACATGAAAACTCAACCAATTGTCCTCACTATGTGCTCATAACTAAGAGTCTATACCAATGTCTAATTACTTATTAATTCAAAGACCTACAATCATCACTTAATTATTTACGAGATCTAAACTTTATCAAAATGATTTAATAGACTATCTTCTATATTCAGAAAGGTTGAAAGAGCTATTAAATTATTTCTAAACTACAACATTGTATTCATTATGTGTTAGGCCTTTTCTCATCACCAATTAATCCGCTGCAATATCTAATCAGATCTGAGCCTAAATCAGACTAATTATATACAAGCAATGACTACACAAGTATCTATAACTAAGCGATTCAGAGGTTTAAGTATGATTAAACAAACTGATTTTACTAAGATTTAGCTCATTGTAATGCTATTATCCCAATTATAACTGATTCTCTCGTACGTTATTTCTATTTCGAGACTTGTTTAAATACGGAGTTGTTACCTAAGTGATTCTGATTCATGAAGCATCTTATAAAGAACGGCCAATGATTTGGAGACGTTATGATATGCTAACTTATGTTTTAAGGTTCTTACCTAATTAAGCTAAGTGACGTACTACTACTACATTACTACTAGCTATTACACTGTTTCTGTATGTTTTGTTCTTCAGCTATTACAGAAGACTACAATGAATGAATTACAAATCTAAATCATACTATAAAACAGCATAACTAAAACTGGAATCTTCATGTTTTCATTTTTTCATCAAGAGCATCAATACAACTTCACTTGAACAGAAAATGTACCTGGATCAAAAGTGAAAATCCAATGAGTTCTAAGGGAAGGATAGGAGCAAATAATCAACAAGGACTCAGCGACAATGCAACAGATTGAATTGGATGCCAAATGAATTGAATAACACAAGCAATCAGCAAGCAGGAAACCCAGCAGAACTCAAATAGAAACCCAGACCAACTTCCAGCAAAGAATTTCGAAAACCAGAAGAAATTAACCAGTTTCTATTCGAAAAATCCCAGAAATCCTATTGTTTTTATGCTATTTCTTTCTCTGAAGCTTTGTATTCAAAAGCCAGCCTAAGATGATTTTTAGATTGCTCAGAATTGGAACCCAGATATATTTTCAGATTCCTCAAAATTGGAACCCCCTTTTCAGCCCCTTTTTAAGATGTATATATAGTTATCTTTAGGGCTGAAGACTTGGGGAGGAAGTATGGGATTAATCCCACTCTCCCCCTCCTAAAATCATGAATTATACACTTTAGCCCCAATTTCTGTTAACAGAAATCCTTCCAGCATGTGCTGGAAGGTTCTAAAGATTCCTTTTAGGGGTTTTTTACTAGTATGACCTTAGGGGTTTGAGATTTTTACAGATTTCCCATTTTTAGGAGACCATTATACCCTTAAATATCTGCAAAATTGCAGAAATCAGGGGCATGAATGACTCCATTACCCTCTTAAATTCTAAATTATTACTGTTTTACCTTTTAACTTCTAATTGTGCCCTCAAGGCCAATGCTGATTTACTAAGTCTACCTAGGTCAGATTTTCAGCTTCTTTTGAACCTATTTAACTAATAGCCAGCCCTGGCATTAGTATTTAAGGGCTGGCCAGATTTATTTTAAAGAAACTATTTCAATTTTAGCCACTTTTAATTAATTCCAGTTAATTAAGACTAAGTTATTACAATTTTAAGCTAATTGCAGGCATAGCCTGCTTTATTATTAAAGCAACTCTTTAGAATCTAGCCAGTCTCGAGTTGAGACTTAGCTTTGGCTATTAAAGCCAATCACTGAACATTTGGGCCCAAAACCATTTGCAGGTTTGGCCATTTTATGCTCAGGGCTCTAAAGAGAGCCTGGGCTAGTCTGCATTTGCAGATATAGCCCCTTTTGCACAACCAGCCACTTTTAAAAGTGGGCTGTGTGTTAGGGCTTTATAGAATAGGTCAACCCTTTGCAGGGTTGACCCTTCTTAAGCCAATTATTTAACTTATAGCTTATTATTATGATTTTCAGTTTTAACCTATTTAGAAACTAGCCATTTATGAAACCTAGCACTACAGCTATAACCAATCCTCCTAAAGTTCAATCAATTAATCAAACAATCATGCTTAACAGGAACTAGCAGAACTTAATCATTTTTCAACATTTGTTGCACACAGTGTAACGACCCGACCGGTCGTTTAGAGCTCTGGCGCGTCATTCAGCAGATTGATGCCATGAACAGCTTCATCTCAGGTATATTGACTTGTGTGTATGGTCAGAAGTCAAATTCAGGAAGTTTGGAGTCAAATCTAAATGGAAATTTTCATTTTGAAAGCTTAAAGTTGAAGAACTGAACTACGATTGGAATTTTGAGTAAATGACCTCGGAATTGGGATCTAATAGTTCCAACATGCTCGTATGATGATTTTAAACTTGGACGTATGTCCGGATTTGGATTTTTGATAACCGATGAGCATTTCAGCGTATATGGTGGAAGTTAGTATTTTAGAAGGATTTCATAAATTTGGGTTGGAAGGCATTTTAGAGTTATAGATGTCCGTTTGGGATTCCGAGTCTACGAATAGATCCATATGGTGATTTTGGAGTTGGGAACGCGATCGGAAGTGAATTCGGGTGTCCGGAGGTCATTTTGAAGTCATTTGGCAAAATATATGAATTTGAAGGTTTATGAGAAAATTCGACCGGAAGTGAAAATTTTGATATCGGGGTCGGAATGCAATTCCGAAAGTTTGTGCAAGTCCGTAACGTCGAGTGTGACTTGTGTGCAAATCTTGAATCAATTCGGATTGATTTTGGTAGGAAATGAAACAATTAATCTCTTTAAGGAAAGCTTAAGTTGGAAAAGTCAACTCAACGTTGACTTATGAGTTCGAGGGATCGGAACTGAATTCCGACGATTCGGTTAGTTTCGGTGGGTGATTTAAGACTTAGGAGCGCAATCGGAAGTAATTTTGGAGGTCCGGTGAAGAAATTAGCCTATTTTGGCGAAGTTGGAATTTTGGCGGAATCCGATCGATAGGTGAGATTTTGATCTAGGAGTCGGAATGGAATTCCGACAAATGCAGTAGCTTCGTTAGGTGATTTTGGATATGTCTGCAAATTTTCAGGTGATTCGGACATCGTTTGGTCGGGTTTTTGATCGAATGTGAATTTTGAAAGTTTAAGTTTAAGTTTGAATCGAATTCTAGGATTTTGGTGATTTTGATGTTTAAGGTATCGTTTTTTTATCCGAGCAAGTTTGAATGAAGTATTAGGTTGAGTTTGTATTTTTGGTTGAGGTCCCGAGGGCCTCGGGGTGATTTCGGATGCCTAACGGGCATTTTTGGTTTTGGAAATAGTTGCTGTTGTAGCAGATTTTCAGCAGCTTTTTGGCTACTTTGGGAGCTGATATCTTGTAATCTATAAGTAATTACCAAAAGTGCAAAACACAAAAGTTGTAGACCTTCGTGTCTAGTTTCCAGAAAGATAAAGAACTCGTAATTTGGATATTTGTACTGAAAGTTATGACCGACGGAAAAGGACTGCTGGAGCAATAGGATGTACAACTTGTATAGCACAGGTGCAAGGTACAACTCGACGAAGCACGGGCAGATTCTTTTTTTACACGAAATTGGTTTATTTCTTTCATTGATTTCATTTCGTTTGGATGATTTTGGAGAGCTTCAAGAGGGGATATCATCAGGTATTCATCGGAGGTAAGTTTCTTGACTCAAAAATATCATTTTATGGTAGAATTAACATCAATCTTCATGAATTTGGGTAGAAATTATGAAGGATGGTGGCCTAGATATTGAAAACGAAAATTTGGGTTTTGGAAGGCCAATCGAACTCCGATTTTAGTAAATTTTATATGTACGGACTCGTGGCGAGACGAGGGTTCTGGAAATATGAGTTTCGAGATTTTTCGAGATGTGGGCCCGGGGCTCGGGTTTTGCCAATTTCGTGATTTTTAATATTTTTCGAGTTCTTTCGATTGGGTTATGTTCCATTAGCCTATTTTGATATATTTGTGCTGATTTGTGCTAGTTTTGACGTGCGTGGATGCCGGTTCGAGGAGATAAGGCGTCGCGGACATGAGCTTTCGTCGGTTCGAGGTGGGTAATACTTGTAAATGATGTCCTGAGGGTTAGTAAACCCCGGACTTGCACATCTTAATGTTGTGTTGAGGTGACTTGCACGTCGGATAATGGGCGTGGGGTAGAGCACCATTGGGGATCGTGACTTGGTCCGTCCCACGTAATAAATAATAACACCTAATTGTTGAAATGAATTGGACTAATTATCATGTTTGGGCTTCGTGCCAATTATTTGAATCCTTAAGGGATTGGTATCATCGTTTTGATAACACTATGCATATTTTATTCTAAATTTAAGGTTTAAAATGGTATTTTTGCTATTCAGCATTTTTATAAGGTTATGAAAAAAAAAACTTGAACAAGGTCTTAATAACATTTTTAGCTGTGAGCTAATATGATATTGTTGCCCGTAGGGCTTTCTTGATTATTTGTTAGACTGATTGGGGCCGAGAGCCATATGTTAGGACATGACATTTTATGTGAGCATATGCATACACATGCATGGATCGGACTGCACGCCGCAGTGGTATACGGATCGGGCTGCGCGCCGCAGCAGGTGTGATATTAATATTGTGCTTGGGCTGTAGGAGCCCCTCCGGAGTCTGAACCCCCACGGTGAGCACGGGTACCCAAATTGGATCGGGCTACACGCCGTAGCGGTCATATGCATTGCATGGCATACATACATTGGTTTACGTGTACTACGTGGCATAACATTCGACACTCATACATTACTGGCACAAATGCATTAGTTGCCTTATTGACCAGATCTCCTGGTGTAAATTGATAAGGAGTGCTGAGCCCGAGGGGCTGATTTGAGTGCGGACTTGCATTGCTTGAGATTGTATCCAGGTATTGGTATATTATTATGAAATAAAGTAGTTAAAATTGAGATTTCTAAATAATCTACTCACATATGCTTGAAAGGAATAAAAAGATAGTTCTGTATTGTGTAGCATGAGATAGTGCCTATCGTGGTTTTCTTCCCTTCAGCATTATTTACTTTTATTACTGCTGAGTTGGAAGTACTCACACCCGACTCCCTGCACCTTGTGTGCGGATCCAGGTACATCACAGTGGAGCTGATTCTATTGCGGCTCGGGAGTGCTTTTGGACAGTCGAGGTAGCTGCCAGCGTTCGCAGGACCTGATTCTCCAGTTTGTCTGTATTTTTGTTCTGATCATCCCACACTTGTGCACGGTTATATTCACTATTTACACTTTGTATACTCTGTAGAGGCTCATGACTCTTGACCCTTCGGTCTATGGGAGTTGGCACATGTTGGGACTTGGTTCCCTGTTTTTAAAATATCTATCATTGTTATGCTTAAATCGGATAAAGTGAGCTTGTGGCTCCGTGGTTATTGTTGATTGGTCGGGCTGGCCTAGCGGTGTGTTGGGCGCCATCACGACCGAATCTGGGGTCGTGACACAAACGCTGACCAAATAACATGAAAACTAACCCACATTAGTCTAAATGTGTACGATTAATAGTTCCCTCTGTACTTATCCTCGGGAGGCTGCAAACCTTTAGGAAACACTTCACATTTCTTGGAATTCTTATCGTGCGTACTTGATTCAGCTTGAGATATAATTCTTGGAAATTCCTTCCATACGCCTGTACGCGCACTCGAACGCTCAGTAATATAATTGCCTTGATGGCTTGTGATTCCCTGATTGAGGGGCGAGATATGATCTCCGTGAGTTTATGTTGGGCCAGTCGGGAGGACTTAAGGCTAGATCTTTGTCTGTGACTTGAGCACCACAGTGCTGATTTTACGAACTGGTATTATAAAGATTGTATGACCAGTATTGTTCCTAATTGTGGAAATGGCAGCTTGATGACGGATGAGTTGTTAGGTGTTAGACTCTTATTGTGATTTGTTGTGTAGCCCCTAGCTATGGGCGTGGTGAATATGTTCCTGTCTCTTAGTGGAAAGGTAAAATGCATTACGTGTGGTAGTATGAGCTCAGGCTCAGAAAGATCAAATGTGTTATGATATGTGCATTATGATGTCTTGTCAAATTTTTGATGTATTGTTAGGATGGTTTTGGTAATTCTCTGGCAGGTGGATAGGCCATATTACAAAGGAAACTCTGCCGAAATGTTTGGAAAATTTGAGACTTAGAAAATATTTTTTTGTCACCTAATGATGGGCTTAGCTGTTGTGTGTGAATGAATACAAGAAGTGCAAAAGAATTAAAAGATTTTTGATGATTCGAGTCTCCGCCAAAGCTTATAAATGACTCGAGTTTAATCTCATTGTAACATTTCGGCATCACTTGAGTAATAATGCTATGAGTGGTTAAAAGTTCTTTGATGAATGGCTTCGAGCCAAGTTGGGGAGGTTGCTATTAAATAACTAATTGCACGATTGTGTGCTATGTGGGCACTGTCTTTAAGTATGTTGGAAAAATTGTGACAAGGTTATGGTGCTTCGTAGATGTGAAGAAATACTAGGATGTTTTGAACTACTATTGGTAAGGAATGTTCGGTGTATAGAAAAGAAAGATAGCTGATTGTATCTGTAAGTAATCATATTCTGCGATGTCAGAGTTCTAACAAGGCATGAGTGGTCCTACTCAATAGGACAGTTGAATTACAACTGAATAAGGGTGAATGATGTCCGAGAATGGTTTCGCAGTGTTCAAGATTTTGCTTGTAACGGTAATGTGTCTTAAGATTGTGTATGTGGCTAAAGACGATGGTTTTGTTAGAAGGGATCAAGACTTGTGTAATGATATGTGAATGATGAGATTCTATGCATCTATATTGGAGAGTAATGATAACGAATTCAAAATTGCAGGAAGTTCTTCAAAATAAAGTATTGTAGAATGTGGTACTTCTAGGAAACATTGAGAGAGTATTCAGCGGCTTGTGAGCTTAGACCGTGTGGTCTTATGTACGAGTCTCGTGTGGTAACATGAGTTGAGATATTGTGATCCTTCAGTAAAAGAGAATATTAAATTAAAGATGAATCGGAAAGGAATTGGGTAAATGGAACAACTTGTTAATAAACTGAAACGGTATGATAAGGATACGATTAACTCCTGGTATGTGTTCGAAGTAATGAGTCTTGCAGCTATGGTGCAACCAAGCTCTTGAGTGCTGGCAGTTGCGTAGATCGATGTGGGTAGAAGGACTTAGTCCTGACAGTTAAACTTATGCAATAAATTGGGAGAAAGAGTTTGTGATGTGTTCTACCGTGGTTTGAAAGTGAGTATTTTCATGTTGGTATGCGAAGCTGGGAATGTGTAATGAGTTTTCTTCTATATGGAATCATGAAAGTCCTTGACTAGTTGAGTGCGTTTATGTTTGCGGCGCAGAAAAGGGATAGAAGTTTCCATGTTATCTTAGTGTGGTATGGTATATGCAATATGTTATGGAAAGTTGATAATAGCATGTTCAAGGTTTTGAGATCAGTTCCTAATATATGAGAAGTCATTAAAAATTATTGAGCAGCGCGGGCAGCTGCACGTGATTTATGAATCGATCTTTCTGGCGATTAAGGGAAAAATGGTACTGTTATTCTAGTGATATGGAAGGGTATATGGTCAAAGGGACAATGTAATGTAAACTGATAATATCTAGTGGTATGAGGGTATTCTCTTGTTGGATCGATGGTGATGATTGAATTGTTGATGGCATAGGAAAATTTTCTGAATGACTTTTGTGGTATGAATGGATGATTGATGTGTGTTAAGTATTCGTACAGTGGAAGGTGGGATCAGACATAGTGAATCATGTGTTATATAGGTAATGGATACTAGAAGTTCTCGTAATCCGCCTATGCAGTGGTTGTATATTGTGTGTATCGGCATCGTTTAGCGATCATTGGAAATTGGAAGCCCTAGTGGCTCTGTCTTAGCTTGATAGGATGAATTTGGGTTATGATACCTGATTGCAGACTGGTTGTTATAAGTCATATCGTCTAGACTAATGTGATATAGACTATGTCGGAAATGGCACAAATTGCTTAGCAGAGTGCATCGGAGTATGCTCCAGCACGGTAGTTGTACCCAGGACTAGTGGATGGTTGGTAGGTATTGCTTTGTCAATTGGGCCTTCGTGGCGGATATCAGTGCAAAGGTTTCTACTATTGATTCGGTTCCGGCATTGAGGAACATTGTTGGATGCATTTCATGTGGCCGAGCTTGAGGCTATATATATGTTTGTTGTAATGAGAAACTTGACTCAATGTGCATTTCCTCTTGCGAGATTTATGCGTGGATCGGGTGGCATGCTGCCACAGGTATGGTATCTGGATCGGGTGGCACGCCGCCACGGGTATGTTATTGGAACGGGTTGCGCGCCGCAACAATGTGATGTGGAAAATATAGTTTCCTATAAGTTACTTTGTATACAATACTTCCTAGCTTCTAAGGAATAGTCCGTATTGGGTACCGCTCGGGGAATAGCACATCGGTTGTATCCATTCAGGATTTGATAGCATATATTAAATGTATCACCGCGGGTGTGATTGATTGCTTGAGTTCAGACCTAAATATGTGCGTGGCTGACCGTTTTGAGCATGGTGACTTGAGGTGATCCATGAGTAATAGTGCTTGGATAGAATCGTGAGTTGTGGCAAGGCCACGTGATGTTATGACCTTTCGAGGAGGATTCAAGTACCCTAATTCTATGATGTGAGACGAGATCTCAGTTCTATGTTATGATGGTACGGGTGAATTGAACTAAAGCTCTTTTGTGTGAGTTAGTTGTCATGATTCGAGTGTGTTCGGATCGTTTTTTTATTGGAGCCTGTGTTGTGATCATTGTGGCTTAGGCCGATGCTGAGGTGTCGTGTCACCAATGCGGTGTGTTATAATCGACAAGATCGTTGGAGTCATAAATGAGTACGAGCATATTTGATCTCAGCTCAGCTCGTTAGAAAGGTAATATCGAGGTTTGGCTCCGAAATCTATTGTGGTCATATGAGTAAAGTGATGCAAAGTGTGAATTCAACAAAGTTATGCATTAATGTTTGGGTACAACATGTGGAGATTGATATGGTGGTCGAATGATGGAAACGGACTTGGCAGGAAATTCAGGATGTTGGAATTTGGCCTAATGTCTTATTCGCTCGAATAAAGAATTATATCTACAGAATTATATAGCTAATATGCTCAACTAAGTAGTGGTAGCACAGGAAGGTGCATGATGTGTTAAACAAGTTATTTGAGACTACATCATTGTAGTTCTCAGCACGTTCGAGGACGAACGTATATTTAAGTGGGGGAGATTGTAACGACCCGACCGGTCGTTTAGAGCTCTGGCGCGTCATTCAGCAGATTGATGCCATGAACAGCTTCATCTCAGGTATATTGACTTGTGTGTATGGTCAGAAGTCAAATTCGGGAAGTTTGGAGTCAAATCTAAATGGAAATTCTCATTTTGAAAGCTTAAAGTTGAAGAACTGAACTACGATTGGAATTTTGAGTAAATGACCTCGGAATTGGGATCTAATAGTTCCAACATGCTCGTATGATGATTTTAAACTTGGACGTATGTCCGGATTTGGATTTTTGATAACCGGTGAGCATTTCAGCGTATATGGTGGAAGTTAGTATTTTAGAAGGATTTCATAAATTTGGGTTGGAAGGCATTTTAGAGTTATAGATGTCCGTTTGGGATTCCGAGTCTGCGAATAGATCCATATGGTGATTTTGGAGTTGGGAACGCGATCGGAAGTGAATTCGGGTGTCCGGAGGTCATTTTGAAGTCATTTGGCAAAATATATGAATTTGAAGGTTTATGAGAAAATTCGATCGGAAGTGAAAATTTTGATATCGGGGTCGGAATGCAATTCCGAAAGTTTGTGCAAGTCTGTAACGTCGAGTGTGACT
This sequence comes from Nicotiana noctiflora, assembly GCA_032618575.1. Classification (NCBI taxonomy): domain Eukaryota; kingdom Viridiplantae; phylum Streptophyta; class Magnoliopsida; order Solanales; family Solanaceae; genus Nicotiana; species Nicotiana noctiflora. The sequence goes on from JASVEL010001438.1 coordinate 112,425, forward strand.
TGTGTGCAAATCTTGAGTCAATTCGGATTGATTTTGGTAGGAAATGAAACAATTAATCTCTTTAAGGAAAGCTTAAGTTGGAAAAGTCAACTCAACGTTGACTTATGAGTTCGAGGGATCGGAACTGAATTCCGATGATTCGGTTAGTTTCGGTGGGTGATTTAAGACTTAGGAGCGCAATCGGAAGTAATTTTGGAGGTCCGGTGAAGAAATTAGCCTATTTTGGCGAAGTTGGAATTTTGGCGGAATCCGATCGATAGGTGAGATTTTGATCTAGGAGTCGGAATGGAATTCCGACAAATGCAGTAGCTTCGTTAGGTGATTTTGGATATGTCTGCAAATTTTCAGGTGATTCGGACATCGTTTGGTCGGGTTTTTGATCGAATGTGAATTTTGAAAGTTTAAGTTTAAGTTTGAATCGAATTCTAGGATTTTGGTGATTTTGATGTTTAAGGTATCGTTTTTTTTATCCGAGCAAGTTTGAATGAAGTATTAGGTTGAGTTTGTATTTTTGGTTGAGGTCCCGAGGGCCTCGGGGTGATTTCGGATGCCTAACGGGCATTTTTGGTTTTGAAAATAGTTGCTGTTGTAGCAGATTGTCAGCAGCTTTTTGGCTACTTTGGGAGCTGATATCTTGTAATCTATAAGTAATTACCAAAAGTGCAAAACACAAAAGTTGTAGACCTTCGTGTCTAGTTTCCTGAAAGCTAAAGAACTCGTAATTTGGATATTTGTACTGAAAGTTATGACCGACGGAAAAGGACTGCTGGAGCAATAGGATGTACAACTTGTATAGCACAGGTGCAAGGTACAACTTGTATAGCACAGGTGCAAGGTACAACTCGACGAAGCACGGGCAGATTCTTTTTTACACGAAATTGGTTTATTTCTTTCATTGATTTCATTTCGTTTGGATGATTTTGGAGAGCTTCAAGAGGGGATATCATCGGGTATTCATCGGAGGTAAGTTTCTTGACTCAAAAATATCATTTTATGGTAGAATTAACATCAATCTTCATGAATTTGGGTAGAAATTATGAAGGATGGTGGCCTAGATATTGAAAACGAAAATTTGGGTTTTGGAAGGCCAATCGAACTCCGATTTTAGTAAATTTTATATGTACGGACTCATGGCGAGACGAGGGTTCTGGAAATATGAGTTTCGAGATTTTTCGAGATGTGGGCCCGGGGCTCGGGTTTTGCCAATTTCGTGATTTTTGATATTTTTCGAGTTCTTTCGATTGGGTTATGTTCCATTAGCCTATTTTGATATATTTGTGCTGATTTGTGCTAGTTTTGACGTGCGTGGATGCCGGTTCGAGGAGCTAAGGCGTCGCGGACATGAGCTTTCGTCGATTCGAGGTGGGTAATACTTGTAAATGATGTCCTGAGGGTTAGTAAACCCCGTACTTGCACATCTTAATGTTGTGTTGAGGTGACTTGCACGTCGGATAATGGGCGTGGGGTAGAGCACCATTGGGGATCGTGACTTGGTCCGTCCCACGTAATAAATAATAACACCTAATTGTTGAAATGAATTGGACTAATTATCATGTTTGGGCTTTGTGCCAATTATTTGAATCCTTAAGGGATTGGTATCATCGTTTTGATAACACTGTGCATATTTTATTCTAAATTTAAGGTTTAAAATGGTATTTTTGCTATTCAGCATTTTTATAAGGTTATGAAAAACTTGAACAAGGTCTTAATAACATTTTTAGGTGTGAGCTAATATGATATTGTTGCCGTAGGGCTTTCTTGATTATTTGTTAGACTGATTGGGGCCGAGGGCCATATGTTAGGACATGACATTTTATGTGAGCATATGCATACACGTGCATGGATCGGACTGCACGCCGCAGTGGTATACGGATCGGGCTGCGCGCCGCAGCAGGTGTGATATTAATATTGTGCTTGGGCTGTAGGAGCCCCTCCGGAGTCTGAACCCCCACAGTGAGCACGGGTACCCAAATTGGATCGGGCTACACGCCGTAGCGGTCATATGCGTTGCATGGCATACATACATTGGTTTACGTGTACTACGTGGCATAACATTCAGTACTCATACATTACTGGCACACATGCATTAGTTTCCTTATTGACCAGATCTTCTGGTGTCAATTGATAAGGAGTGCTGAGCCCGAGGGGCTGATTTGAGTGCGGACTTGCATTGCTTGAGATTGTATCCAGGTATTGGTATATTATTATGAAATAAAGTAGTTAAAATTGAGATTTCTAAATAATCTACTCACATATGCTTGAAAGGAATAAAAAGATAGTTCCGTATTGTGTAGCATGAGATAGTGCCTATCGTGGTTTTCTTCCCTTCAGCATTATTTACTTTTATTACTGCTGAGTTGGAAGTACTCACACCCGACTCCCTGCACCTTGTGTGCAGATTCAGGTACATCACAGCAGGGCTGATCCTATTGCGGCTAGGGAGTGCTTTTGGACGGTCGAGGTAGCTGCCAGCGTTCGCAGGACCTGATTCTCCAGTTTGTCTGTATTTTTGTTCTGATCATCCCACACTTGTGCACGGTTATATTCACTATTTACACTTTGTATACTCTGTAGAGGCTCATGACTCTTGACCCTTCGGTCTATGGGAGTTGGCACATGTTGGGACTTGGTTCCCTGTTTTTAAAATATCTATCACCGTTATGCTTAAATCGGATAAAGTGAGCTTGTGGCTCCGTGGTTATTGTTGATTGGTCGGGCTGGCCTAGCAGTATGCTGGGCGCCATCACGACCGGATTTGGGGTCGTGACACACAGGAACACATATGATCAAATCAACATGCATTAATTAACTTAAACTCAGAGGAAACAATTGATATGGTTGAATTTCAGTCAATTAATTCACATCATCAGACTACATGCAATACAGTATGAATTCATGTCAACTTCAGATCTAATTACTACTAGTTCAAGTCCCCAGAAGAGTTTGAAAAACTTCCAAAGCCACCAGGATATGATATGGGTACAGTAAAGACTATAACAGTCAGCAAGATATGACATAAGGCTTATATCAAACATGAGAACAATGCGTCTAACAGAGTAATATGGGAATAGTAACCAATCAACCTAAATCTAACACAAGTGCATGACAGATAAGACAGAAATGAAGGAAAGAAGAACATGGAGATGAAGAAAAGAAGAATATGGAGAAACAGTGAAGGAGAAACCTAAATCTATCATGTGAGGGTGACATGAAGAGAAACAGACTCAGATTGGCATATTTATTCAGCAAATAAAAGCACTTGAGAGGTGATATGACATGAAACTAGACTTGCACTAAAATAAACATAAGTAATATTGAAAAGCTAATCAAATAAGACAACCAAAATGTAAACAAAGGATGTGAAGATCTCTAAAGCAGAGAAGTGAACCCCAGATTAAACACAGGATAACTCTGATATAAGAGATAAATAGAGATGGCCAAATTTTCACTAAGACTAAACATGCAAAGATGCAGAAAGAGAAACAGTCGAGACATTGCAAGCTAACAAAAGATAATCTAATACAGAGTTGAGCGAGAATGAGAGACAAACAATTAAACATAGTATCAGAACCAAAACATGCAAAATGATAGAAGAAATATCGAAAACCAACAAGATGAGGAACCCCAATACTACAACAGACAAAGAAGCACAGGGATATCAACATAGAGCTACAAACCACAGGATACTCTAATGAACGAGAACAACTGAACTAATTATGCCAAGAAACAGAGAAGGCGGATAGTCATGATATTGCAAGCCAACAAATCAAGGCATGTCTTTTAAAGCTTAAAGAAATAAACAAAGATAGAGTCAAAATCAAAACAACAAACAGAAGAAAAATCATAAAAACTAAAACAAATAAAAGAAAGCACAAGCATATAGGGGAAAAGGACTTAGCTCGCAGGGCCTGTCCCCCGAGCTTCCTATTTTCTTATTTTCTTTTCTTTTCAGGTTTTCAGACTCTTAGACCTTCTTCTCTTCTTCTTGTTTTCTTTTCTTTATTTCTTTTCAGATCCCTTTTTAGTTTTTCTTTCTGGTTCTTTCTTTCAGGCTTTAAGGTGAAGCCTTTTGGGGTTTTGAATTGTAGGGGAGTGTTTGGGAGAGTAAAAGGATGGATCTTGGGGTGGTTTGAGTTTGGAGGTCGCCGGAGTTAGGGTTCCGACGACCCTTTTTAGGATATTCGAATCGTTCCGGGGGGATTCGAGGGTGAAGGCTAGTATGGTTGGATAGATCGTGTGAAGAGGGATCGAACGGCGTTGGTTTGGAGGTGAGATTCATTGTTTGGTGGTCACCGGCGGTAGATTCCGGTGACCGGAGTTCTAAAGAAATGGGGTTTTCTGTGGCTTAGATGGAGAAGGAAGAAAAGAAGAAGGAAGAGGAAGAGAGAAAGGAAGCCGAAAGGCCGGCGACCACCGTGAAGGTGGTGGCCGCCATGGCCGCTCAAGGTCCTTTGGATGAAGACGATGAAGATAGAGAGAAAAGTGGGGCGGCTCGTTTAGGGTTTGAAGAGAAATGGCCGTCTCTTTCCGACAAAAGCCTCATATAGGCTGTATCACTGAGGTAATCCAGACCGTTGATCTGATGAAGATCAACGGTCTCCAAATGCGTTACATAAACGACACCGTTCAGTGTCCCTGGGAGACCAAATCTTTGACCCTAAGATCAATCCAAACGAACGGCTCAGATCAATTCTTAATTATTAATTAAACCAATAACTCACCTAATATTCTCGGCCGTTGGACATATCAAAATGGACGGCTATGATCAAAACAATTAAAAGACCAGGCGGGCCAAATTACTGGGCTTAGCAGATTGGGCCTCTCAATTGGATCTTCATTAGCCCAATTTATTATACCTATATATATATATCTATTTTTCTATTTTCTGACATTATTTATTTTTATGTGTTTTCTTTTATATTTTTTTTTCTTTTCTTTTTATGGAAAATTATAAAGCCTAATTTCCTATTTACTCTAATTTTCTAGTATTTTTTGCAATTTTCTGCTATTTTTCCTTTATTTTCCCCTATTTAAACTATTTTTGCTAGTTTTACTTAAACCTAACTAATTTAAACTATCAAACTAACTACCTAGCCCATTTTTGATTTTTTCTAATTCCTAATTATTCAATCACACAAAATGCATTCAATTTCTAACAAGGCATGTAGTTGCACTCAAAAATATAGTTATTTTAATTTTGGAATTGTTTGCTTGGTGCAAAAATCATGTGCTCACAATATATATAGCATTTAGAACTGTAGTTGAAGAATACATTGTCTAGAAAGATATTTACCGTTAAATTCTAGGACTTGTTGATTTTAAAGTATTTTTGTCCTTTTAAAAACTATAAAAAAATTATAATTGACGGACCTTAATTTCTTGCTAAGTCAAGTCTTCTGCAGCCGTCTTAATTGATCATTTTGTTTAGCTCCTTTTTGTTTGTACTGATCATTTTATAAATTCTTTAATTAGTGGAAAAATTACCTTTTTTCTAGTAAATAAAATTACCTTTACTTAATTTCTTAGTTAATTCCATGAGAAATAATGATCTCTCAACTCTAAAGAGATTAAAATGTAAAATATTTTCAAACCATCATATTAGCAATAAACAAATGCCTCAATTTTTGGATAAAATAACTATAAAAGGTACTCTATATCTCTATCAGTGTCCAAAAACTATGCTTTTGAAGTTTCCAACAAGAAGATAATAGCGTTGAAAATTTTTGAAGTATCAAATGTGTGTGAAATGACTGTCACATCAAACGACAATAATAAATTCCTCCAAAGGGTTTAATCGAATAAAAAAGAGAACAAGTATATATTATATAATGGACTATTGCCATACATCTTATAATGAAAAAATTATCACATAAATTAAAACCAAGATATTATAATAATTTTATTTGTTCATAAAATAGTCTTTGTCGAACAAGTCTTTCTATATAGTTGTAACGACCCGGCCCGTCGTTACGGGAATTACCAACCCGTTACCTTGCAATCACATATCTTATGCTTTTATACCAGTATTAGAGTTTATCGGGTGAGTTAGGAGTGATTTGGATTGAAAATGAAACAAATAGCATGTTTGAAGGAAGCATGAATATGGGAAGTCAACCAAGAGTTGACTATTGAGTTAGAGTGCTCGAAACCGGATTCTGATGATTCGACTAGTTCCGGGGTATCATTTATGACTTAGGAGAGCAATCAGAATTTAATTCGGAGGTCCGGTGTAGTTTTAGGCTTGAATTGGCTAAGGATGAATTTTGGCGAAATCCGAACGGTAGGTGAGATTTTGATCCGGGAGTCGGAATGGAATTCCGACAGTTGTAGTAGCTCCGTTAGGTGATTTTGGATGTGCCTACAAAATTTCAGGTCATTCGGGCGTCGTTTGATCGGGTTTTTGATCGAATGTGTAATTCGGAAAGTTTTAAGATATTTAGGCTTGAATCCATGGGTAATTGGTGATTTTGATGTTTAGGATGGTGTTTTTATGATTGGAACAAGTTCGAATAAGGAATTAGGACGTGTTGGTGTGTTTGGATGAGGTCCCGGGGGCCTCGGGGTGTTTTCAGATGGCCAAACGAGAGAAAATATGGAAAATTGCAGACCTGGTGCACTGGTTCTGTTGTGACCGCAGAAGCGGACTTGAGGAAAAAGGGGAAAGTCCGCAGAAGCGGATTCTTGACCGCCTGGGCGAGTCCGCAGGAGCGGACTCTGGTGCGCAGAAGCGGGAGTTTTCGCAGAAGCGGAGGTTCAATCGCGGAAGCGGACGCGCATAAGCGGTCCTTTTCTCGCAGAAGCGGAATTGGCCGGCTAGGCCTGGAATCGCAGAAGCGACCATCTGGTCGCGGATACGGACTCGCAGGAGCGGAATTCTATCCGCAGAAGCGAAAATCGCAGTGAGTTAATTGTATCGAAGTTAGAAAATTTCAGAAACATTTCACACATTTGGGTCTCGGCTTAAGGAGGCGATTTGGGCGATTTTGAAGAGAAACTCAAGGGAAATCATCAGGTAAGCAACTACGGACTTAAACTATGATTAGTATTGGTATTATTATGCAATTATATCATGAAAATGGATGAATTTGGGGTGATTCATGGAAGATTTAACCCTAGGCTTGAACTTTAGAAAATCAAGATTTTGAATGAGCAAATGGAGTCCGAATTTGGTAAAATTGATATGCTTAAACTCGTATTGAGATGAGGGTTCCGAATATGTGACTTTCGTAATTTTTCGAGAAGCGTACCGAAAGTCGGGTTTTACCAACTTGGTGTATTTATGCGAATTTCATATAAATTGAAATGGGTTATGATTCTTTGACCCGTATTTGATATAATTATTGTGGTTTGACTAGATTCTACGCACGAGGGAGCTAAATTCAAAGGAAAAGGCATCGCGGACGAGTCTACGACCGGCTAGAGGTGAGTAGTTTGTGTATATGGTAGCATGAGGGTTCGAAACCCCGGCTTAGCACATTGTGACGCTAGTAGGGCGTGGCTCGCACACCGTGGCATGTGTGGGATTGATTGTGACTAGGGATTGAGACTTGGTCCATCCCGGAAATGAATATTATGTTGTTAATGTTGGAAATACACTGTATTTGATATATTTGTGGGCTGTAAGCCTTGTTTGGGGCCTTGTGCCGATCTGTAGCGTCCTTAGAGGACAATATTTATGTGATAGCTATAATTGCTTAAATCACTGATCTCAGTCCTGGAAATTGAAATCACACTTTTGAAATGCTAAGTCACCGGCTTTTGCAAATTTAATAAAGTTTAAGTATTTTTCATAAATTTATGAATTGGAAACTGGAATTAAGAAAAAATGAACTGTTTTGTGACTTATTTTGCTTATTGTTGTGGACTGAGCATGGGATCGAGCTGCACGCCGCAGTGGATGATATGAGGATCGGGCTGCACGCCGCAGCAGTATTGCGCTTGGGCTGTAGGAGCCCCTCCGGAGTCTGTACACACCCCTAGTGAGCGCCGTCGACGTTAAATTGGATCGGGTTACACGCCGTAATGGTTATGTGCATTGCATTGCATTTGTATTTGTTGAATTACTCTGTGGTAGTTGTATTGTATTGTTGTTGCTAGTTCGTAGGAGATTCGGACTGTAGTGTAGCTTCATATTGTGGTATTCTGTGGATTTCCTACTTTCAGCTGCTTATATATATTTATTACTCACCGAGTACTTAGTACTCACCTCTACTCCCTGCACCTTTGTGTGCAGATTCAGGTACACATGAGGAGCAGTAGACGGGAAATTCCAGCGGTTGCAGTGTCATATCGGGTTGCTGAGGTAGCTGCCTACGTTCGCAGAACCTAGCTTCTCCTCTCATTTCCAGTTGTTATTTTGTATTTTGGTATTCAGACTTGAGTACTTCTATATCGTACTCTCTTTTCCTGTTGGGTTTGTTAGAGGCTCTAGACTTGTGACTCCGGATCTTTGGGAGTGTCAGTACTTTTGTTCAATATTATTATTATTGGAGTTCTTAAACTCATATATTCTTCTTGGGTTGTCCATTTGGGGACTGGTATTTTGTGATAATTAAATTGTTGGTCTGGCTGGCCTAGCTTGATTGTTGGGCGCCATCACGACCGGATTTGGGTCGTGACAATAGTCTTCCTTGCACATGCATGTGCCCTTTTTTTCACGTACCAATGACTTATTTCTATTCACTTAAACCCCTATTTTGGGGTAGAAGAAGTTTTCTTCATTGTCTCACACTTTTGATGTGCCAAACCATAAAGATTTTGGAAAAAAATAGCTAGTGATAATTATTGAATAAGTTTCATCGGGTTAAAATGGATTAAAAGCACGAACTGTATTCACACTATTACAGTCTTTCTAAGTTATATATAGCTTCTTTTTAAATATTTCAATTGTCTAATTTATACTACAATTCATCAAACTTAACATGACCAGTTATGTACAAATATCTTAACAGTAAATAATATTTAAATAGCAGCATAAAAGTATTTCATTTCTTACAAATTTCCCCTTTCTAGATCCAACATGGAAAAAGGGTCTTCTAACATCAATTTTATATGAAGCTACTGATAAATATATTTATCAATTTATTATATATTTGATTTTTATCTCATTTCTTTTCTTTTGTAGGTGAGGACAATAAAAATATAGTATTTGTTTTTATTTCATTAATTGAAGTGGTGTACATAAACCCGCACACACTCTATTATGAAGTCTTTGTCTTAGTTTTTTTCTTCTAAATTAATAATTGACAGGACAATATAAAGTCTTTCTACAAAGCCTTTATGAGTGTAGCAGGGTGGCTTCCACTTCATAAATAGGGGATGTGTACATGTGGACCCAAACATAACTATGATAAAGTCGTGGATACGATTTGCTGGATTTTTCTTGACTTTAAAAAAATATTACTCCCAACTGGGCTCGCCTATTATGAAAAGCTCCTTCGTTTTTATGGGTTGCTGCCCTCCAATTTTTTTCCACATACTTTTCTTTTATTTTCTCGAATTCGTACTCTTTTGTTTTAAAGAATAACCTGATCTCTTTTCTACGTTTATAAAATAAACTTTCAATTCTACTTTTAATGAGAAATTTTTATATACTTATTTTTAGGCTGTCCAATATTTTTTATACATTACAAATAACCAGTAATTAAAGATACTTTTCAAAATATTGGAATTAACTTCCAATTTCCAGGCACTTGCATAAGAAAAAAAAGTTGACCAGATCTAATGTTTAATTTTCTATGCTATCAGATCAGCAAATATTTCTACAAGAGAGAAAGTCTAATTTTCTTTGATGAAACAACAATGGCAATTGAAAAAAATCGTACCAACTTAGTTCAGGATGGAGGACTTATAGTATCTCTCTAATTTAAAAATCATAATCAACCAAAATTAACACAAATATCTAACTCCCAAGATTTTTTGTATATATTAGAAATATTATTTGCTCATGGAATTTGATCAAGTTCTAAAAATTGGGTTGGCCTAGTTTTTGAGTGAAATGTTTTCTTCTATTCACTAAATTTCAGCCTTTTTAAAAAAAGATGCATGTCAAAAGATAACCTCAATTTCCAAAATTATTTTTCAATACAATTTAAAAAAAAACTTTTTTTTCAAGCTTCAACCATATACTGTCTGGACATTTAGCCCAACTATTATTCTTCGTAATAGCGGAGATTAGAGGCGGACCCAGGATTTAAGAGTTACGGGGGCACCATCAGGGGCGGATGTACGCTTCTTCAAGCGGTGTCATGCGATAGTGCTTCGTTGGAAAATTTTACTAAATATATGTACTAATACTGTACGACAACGGATAAGTAGGAAAAAAAGACATTACTTGACATAAATTGTGTCTTGGTATGTTGGTTTTGTGCTTGATTTTTCTCTAAAAGGTCAAAGGTTCAAACCTCAACTAACACATTTTTCTTTTATAAATGTAAATATTTGAGAGAGCCTTTGTGGTTAAAAGTTGTGATGAAATAGAATTAAACTCAAAAGTCAAAACCTTTTCTAAGTTCTAACTTAAGACTCAACAAAATCAATAAGTTAAGGTTATTTCTTATCTAAAAGTATGATAATCAAAGTAATATTCTAGTTTTTCTAAAAATTTCGACACCACTTATAAAAATTCATGCGTACGCCCCTGTGCACCATTATTTTTAGTATGCCAATAACCAACAATAAAGTTCCGATGTAACTCTTTGAAATGACTACTATAATTTATCATCAAAATAAAAACAACAATATTATCAAATACCATTAATGTGATACTAATATAACAAAAGTAATTGTTCACTCATAGTTGAACTCGACACGTTTTCATATTTTGAAAACGGTCAATAATAACATCATTGCTTATATTTACAAACACTTCCTTCTCAAAGTAACAAACTAAACAATCATTTAAAAATGCATCACCAATACTACTACGCATTTCGTCTTTGATGTACTTCATAGATGAGAATGTTATTTCCACCGTTGCAGTTGCGACAGGTAAAATTAAAGTCAACTTCACAAGCAAATAAACAAGTGAATAAGTCTCCACAAGATTTATTTTACCCAATGCTTTCGCCAAATCACCAATTCCTTTCAGATCAAAGAACCTAGAGTCACCATGTTGCATATGCCATATCAAAGTGTCAAGTCACTACAAAAAATTGTTGTATTTGCGGAGATTTTATCTACATTTAGCGGCGGTCATAAACCTCCGCAATACGCTTTTACGGCGGTTTCCAATACCCTCGCAATAATGTTCGCCGCAACTTATTTGCGGGGGTTTTCTGGCAGACCGCCGTTATCATATAGCGGCGGATATATTACGGCGGTATAACCTCCGCTATTTGCTAGTTGGCTGTTGCTTAGTTAAACAAAAAGCGGAGGTCTGAAACCCCCACAATTTCGTTATTTAACCCCCACAATTTTATAACAAATTATCATCATACATTAAATAGCAGCAGTTATAACCTCTGTTGTTCATTGAATTTTTTCTTTTCTGCAATATATTGTTACTCCATAACTGTTCCATTTTTATTATATTAATATAATGAAGCATCAGTAAATTATATAAATTACTTAATTGAATCAAGTAGCATCAATATATTAATAAACCACAAAATACAATAGTTTCAAAAATTTGCTTTAACCACAACAACTCCAACCATTAAACACAAAATATCAATATTATAAGTCTTAAAATTAACTTTAAACATAACATCCACTCTAACCATTATGGACAAAAATTCTACTATGATCATTCAATCGAGTACGATACTTAATTATCTGATACATTTGTAAGCAACTTCAATGGTTGTTGTTCGGATTACTTCTACCGGATGATCTTCTTATATCCGTGGGTAAAATGGACCCGCTAGCCGCATCACTTGGCTAAAAAACAATCAAAAGAAAATATAATTAACAAAAAGTACCTCAACAATATCCTATAACTAATTATACTTGGACTGAACAATCATACTTTACAAAATTAAATAAGAAAGTTATCAACTATTCTTACTGTTGAACGAGAAGGAGAAACAAATATCCCTACAAATTCTTCAGGTATCTTCCCTTCTATCGTTATCATATACGCCTTAAAAGCATTCATCATTTGAGTGTTAGCATTCATCATTTGAGTGTTAACATTCATCATTTCCCTGTAGTTCTCCTGGCTTTAATTGTGGGCATTCAACATTTAATTGTACTTCTCTTGGCATTGGCATGAACATGAACCATTATTATAACTTGAAGTATTCAAATCACTATAGCGAGGTCTTGTTTGTCTAAAAGCTCTGCTAGGAACAACTCCTAATCCTAAGCACCTTACCCTTCGAGAGTGCTCTTTTCCCAACACCTGTGACGACCCAAAGGGTCATCACTTATTTTATTAATAATTTCGAGCTTCTGAGGCCTTGAAAACCTCATTCTATGTTGCCTCGATTTACGTGCACGATCCGAGCATGTAGTCGGAAAGATTTTTGTGATAGAAAATATGAATTCTATGAGAAATTTGGATAAAAATGATATTAATATTGATATGGTTGACTTCGGTCAACATTTTTGGTAAACGGATCCGGACTCGAGATTTGATGGTCCCGAGAGGTCCGTAGGAAAATATGGGACTTGGACATGCGTCCGGAGTCGAATTCTGAGGCCTAGAGCCCAAGTTATGAATTTTTATGTGAAATTGTTTTTGATACAATTATTAAAGGAAATAAATTAATTGACCTTGGTATCGGGCTCGTATTTTGGTTCCGACGCCCGGTACAAGTCTTAAATATTATATATGTGATTTCTGTAAAGTTTGATGACATTTGGATGTCGTTTGAGAGGTTTTGGACCTTGAGTCCCAAGTTTGAAAGTTTTGAAAACTAAAGGTATGAAAATCATGCATTTGAGGCTTGATTTGATGAAAACGAGGTGATATTGGCGATGTGATCGCACGAACAAGTTCATAATGTGTTTTTGAGGTTATGTGCATATTTGGTTTGGAGCCCCGAGGGCTCAGGTGAACTTTGGATAGGCCACGAGGTCAATTTTTCATGTTAGAAGTTGCTGTCTGCAACTGGTCTGCAGAGTTCGCAAATGCGAACAATAGTTCGCAAATGCGAACTCCCCACTATTCTGCAGAGTTCGCAAATGCGAACAATAGTTCGCAAATGCGAACTCCCCCCTATTGTGCCTGAGTTCGCAAACGCGAACAATAGTTCGCAAATGCGAACTTGACCCTTCTGTGCTTGTGTTCGCAAATGCGAGCTACAGTTCGCAAATGCGAACTGGCCACTATTCTGCCTGGGTTCGCAAATGCGAACAATAGTTCGCAAATGCGAACCTCCCCATATTTAGCCTCTGTTCGCAATTGCGAACAATAGTTCGCAAATGCGAACTTCCCAGTTTTGCCTTGGCTTCGCAAATGCGAAGAAAAGTTCGCAAATGCGAACTTCCCACCCTTAGCTTATTTTTCAAACTCCAGAAATTGGTCGGGGTTCGCAATTGCGAACCCATGTTCGCAAATGCGAACACAGAGACCTGAAAAACACGGATTTCAGTCATTTCTTCACATTTTTACAAAACCAAAACACCCATTTGCGATTCTTCAAGGATTTCTTCT
>JASVEL010001439.1:0-31109 GCA_032618575.1 Nicotiana noctiflora
TGATTTAACTTCGCCTACCTCAGAAAATTGCAAAGTTAATATATGTGCATGGTAAAGGTTCAACCTGAGCTATCAATTTTTTTTGAGAAGATTATCACAATTCCTGCATATACCATTTTTTTTTCAATGTCTCAATGCAAATATAAGGATTTTAGCACCTTTTCCTATTGTCATCTAACATTAAATTCATGGCGGTCTCAAGATGATTCCTCCGCTTCATTGTGGCAATGGACTCACTGCTCAACAAGACTTTTAATAGACGAAAAGAATTAACAAACAAGCCAACGGAAGTATCAAAGCAGAGTCGTCGGAAGTGAAACAATTGCAGTGCAGCGGATTAGTCTAAAAGATTAGCAAAGAAAAACTATTACTACTAATAAACAGGCAAAGAAAATCTTGTGCTTATGCTTTTAGTTGTTATACTACTAGGTTTCTTTTACAACGACTCGAAGCATGTATGAATATTAATTTAGTTGCAGCATATCACCTATAAATGTTGACTAATCCACAGTAGAGAAAGAAATACTCGGAGCAAATCAAATTTTATAAAATGTATAATATGTATAGCTTAGTGTCAATCTGTCAAAATAATGACATAGTCTAACTTTGACGACACAGTCAGTTTTGCATTGATAGTATAGAAATATATCATTATCGCATCATTCTCAAAATAGAGCAAGCGATTGATCATACTTGACACTTTGTGCTGCTCCGCAAGAATAACAAAGAAAAAGAATTTACAAACAAGTAAAGAGAAGTAATGAATTATAAAGCCACTGACGTAGAGAATCACTTACATGTACCACAGCACTTTGTTTTATTTTCATTTCCCGTCATATAAGTTATGGTGGAAATATGAGCAATTTTGTGCCATCTCTCTTGTTTGCACTGAATTCCGAGGTGAAGTTTTATTTAGAAATTCGACGAGCAAAATGAGATCCTAGGATGAGAGACCAGCTAGCCTTGATCTTCTGAATAGTAGCAACATCAGTCTTGAATGACATAGCGAGAATCTAATTATAGACAATAGTAGCAAGCAGTATTGTAGAGGAAGTGAAACAGTTCAGCAATTGCAGAAATAACTATAGCTGATATTCCAATCATTGTTGTATTGATACTGTACTAGTCCTTTTGGAAACAGAAACAAGTCTCCGAATTGAAAAGTCCGAGTGTAGAGCTTGTTAGTACTGTCCCCCAAACAAACCTGGTGATTTCCTTGCACCATGAATAAGAGCTCGGCAAGTGAAGTACTCTGTCCATGTAAAGCTGGAAATTTTGCCTTGTCAGCTTTTGTCACTTTGACGTTTGTGATAATGCTGCCAAAACTTCCGCACATGCCAGTGAAGGTTAAGAAATTCCCATCCATTGCCTCTACAGTCTGATCTTTAGGAACAATCATGGCCAAAACGAACTGAGATGTTGCTTGTTGGATGACCTTGCATTTGAGTTTGAATTAGATGTCATCCTGATATGCTCATAAAAGGTTCTTGTTCTGCATATAAGATGTGGAAATAGTCACTATTTTCCTGTTATTGTTTCCTTATAAATAGATTTGGGATTTTGCAATGAGATCAACAACCGCCACTTGAAAAGTAACAAGTATAAAAAGTATCCTGTTTCCTTGCCTTTCCAACTATACTCCAACTTTTGCTTCTTCAAACAGACTGAAATCGAAGAACAGGAGTATAGGAATGAGCAACCCTCATCATTGTGTTACAGGAAAAATATGTGACAGGAAACAATACTAGTAAGCAAACAAGGAGAAATACATGGAAAGGATATTAAAGGCGAGTTTGGTGACAAAATAGCTTATGTTAATAAGAGGATAGAACTTAAGGTGGCATACCAGATAAGGTGACCAGCAATCCAAATGCTGAGGCAGTCTCGCCTTTGCGCAGACATATAGATGCATAATGAAGAAGGGAAACTCTCATGATGGTACAGAGATGGCCACCACTTTACAGCGATCCGATATGAGATATGCAGCAACAATTACAAACAAATTACAGGTTGGTCAGGTTTTTGGTTTCTACTCTTGGTTTTATATATCCATAAACAAAGAATTGAACACTTTCCTATTAGATGAGCTATACTCAAGGAAATAAATGCTACGTACTACATATTTAAAAATTTATATTGTTTTTGTGCAAATTTCGTATTCCACCGGACACATAAGACTCAAGATTCAGAACGCATCATTTGGACAACATATCTCTAAACAATGAAGTAGAACAAGTATAAGAGATGGTATTCTTTTAGACGATCTGACTATCAACTACACTGCCAATTGCTGATAAATTGCATTAGTGTTAACTATCAAAAATCATGATATATATATATATATATATACTTTTCTTTTGCATCAGTGAAAATCAATAGATCTATTACTACTTAAAAAGAACAAGATTATTTTGCAAAAATGTACCTACTGAAAATCTTGCACAATAATTCCTGAGAATACCACCACCACATCCCTTTCACCAACTGAGATATAAGCTGAAATAGATTTTTCCGCTCATATTTCAAAAGACTATGCACATTCGGCTGCCATATCTACGTATGCTAATGGTGAAAAGGTTTCTAGTTTGTTAAAATTACATTTTGCTTTGAACTTCCTAGATAAAATTATTCATTCCAGCCTATTTCTGAAGATGACATACCTTTTTTTGTCATTTTCATCCTGTTGTGAAGATGCATTAGTCTATCCATATCCTCCTTGCTCAACCCACTGAAAAAAGGAAAGAACAACACTACATGAACTAAAAATCTACAAGTAAGATGAAGAGTGAGATATTTTTTCAGAAGAATGCATGAATTGAAATTATATCTGCTAACTACTTTCTAGAGCAAATTATTAATCCTATTTATAATAAGTTTTTGTCATAATGTGTAAAGATTTATGTAGTTGCAACATACAAGTAACTCTTTTGACAACTAAACTTAAATTTCATTTCGAGCAAAGATGCTTCCTCGGCTTCACGGTGCAAATAGACGCTACACACTGCTCAACAAGATATAACGAATAAAAGGAATTAACACGCAAGCAAAGCTAAGTAGTAAAAACTTGAAAGACGACTACTGATGGAGAGAACAAGTTACATTCAATCAGTATACTGGAAATTTGAGTAACTCGTTGCCATTATTCCCCCTTTGAGAAGTGGACCGTAAAGGATTGGATACTCTGAGAATTGTCGACAATATCATAGAAAGAGAGGAAAGTAATAGACTAAAAGAACCTTCCATGGTGAAATGACATTGTATCGTTGCCAAATCATTCTCAAAATAGAGCAAAGTGACTTATCATATTGTCGCGACTCTAATTCACCAATCGTGAACACGTCATGACGGCATCCAGCCTTCGCGACCAGGTAAGCCTAACACGTTGCGGAAGTAGTAATAAATTGCGAAATTTATAATCAAAACTGAATACCATGAATAAATGTATATAATTGCCACCTAGCACATACACTTTAGCACTTAGCATTCTAAAACTCTCCCAAAGACCCGGAAACCCACGGGCAACACAGGCTAAGAGAAAACATAAGATACGGCTCTAATGTCGGGAAATGTCTACAACAACTTAATAAATGAAATGGAACTGCTAACTACAAGATAGAGTAAAAGGAGACTCTTTGGTCTGCGGACGCGGCAGTATATACCTCAAGTCTCCAAATGTATCGCCTGGATCACTAATAGTATGCCCGACTAGAAGTACCTGAATCATCACATGAAAAACATGCGCAGGAGAGGTATGAGTACACCACAGCGGCACTCAGTAAGTGTCAAGCCTAACCTCGGTTGAGTAGTGACGAGGAAGGTCAAGGCCCTACTGAGAATAAATATAATAACAATAATGAATAGTGCAAATTAGAGAATAATCTGAAATAACGATAAAATAGGATAAAAGCTACAAGTCAATGACAATTAAGCTAAATAAGGAAAATAACACAACCAAGTATTTCTCAATTGTTCAGTGGATCTCCCGGGAATTGAACCCGTAGTCCATCACGTTTAAATATCTACAATCTCCCGGGAATCGAACCTGTAGTCCATCATATCAATAGCAAGGATCTCCCGGGAATTGAACCCGTAGTCCATCACGTTTAAATATCTACAATCTCCTGGGAATCGAACATGTAGTCCATCATATCAATAGCAAGGATCTCCCGGGAATTGAACCTGTAGTCTATCATATCAAGAGCAAAGGATCTCCCGGGAATCGAACCTGTAGTCCATCATATCAATAGCAAAGAATCTCCTGGAAATCGAACCCGTAGTCCATCATATCAACAGCAAAGGATCCCGGGAATCGAACTAGTAGTCCCAACGTAAATGCGTAACAAAATCAGGGAAATATTCAAAGAATGAAGTACACAAATACAAGTAACAATTAAATTCTGGCCTAACATGCTTCACAAAATTTCAATTAAGGCAGTTAAGCAATTAAGCAATTAACTCTATCTAGTCATGCTTTTCCAACTAACACAGATTAAATCTTGCATTGAAATCAGTCAATTAACGGAGAAACACAGTTTAAACAATTCAAGTAAAGTGGATTTTCAACAATTACCACAAGTACACGCTCGTCACCTCGTGTAGAAGGAATTTAAATCAGCACATAAGAAGTCATAAGGGGAGAGGTCCCACTCACAAGGTTAGACAAGCCACTTACCTCGAACCGGTACAAAATCAACTAGGGAACGATGCCCTTGCCACGAGTATCCAACTCCAAATGGCCCAAATATATTCAATTCAATTACAAATCGTAAATAATATTGCAAACAATTGATTCCACTATAAAAATTAAAGCTAGGGCGCGAAAATAGGTAAAATGACCAAAATGCCCTTCCAACCATCATCTCGGAATCGAATAATTTTTACATTTTCGGAACCCTTGTACTCTCACGAGTCCAACCATATAAAAATCTCCCAAATTCGAGGCGAAATGCCTCCCTCAAATCCACACAATTAGGTCTAAGAAGTTTTACCTACTTTCCATTCAAAACACAAAATTAAAGGGTGAAATTAAGAGGGGATTCATAGATATGGTCTAAATTGAGTGGGAATTACTTACCCAAGTTGCACAGATGAAAATCCCTTCAAAAATTGCCAAAAACCGAGCTCTAGAAGTCAAAATATTATAAAAATGGTGAACCCTCAAAATGGCTAATTTAATCTGTGTGCCCAGGTATTTGGCCATCGCGAACGTGCAGGGACAATCGCGTTCACGGAGAGGAAAAAGAAGGGGGTCCGGTTGTTCAACGCGAACGTGTAGGGCGATTCGCGAACGCATGAGTAGGTGACGCGAACGCGATGAAGAGAGGGACAGAGCTTCGCGAATGCGTGGCTCCAAATGCGATCGCGTATAAGGAAAAATGGGCACCCTCCAGGTAACACTAGGCAAACGCGGTGGGGTATCCATGAACGCGATGAAGGGGGAAAGGGACTCTACTTGAACGCGATCGCTTCTTCGCGATCGCGAAGAAGGACCTCTGACCTGCAATTTTCTGCAACACTTCCAAACCTCAAATTTCTCCGTTGAGCATCTGAAACACATCCGAGGCCCCCGGGACCTCAACCAAACCTACAGAAATATCCCATAACATCATTCAAACTTGTACCAATCCCTAAATCACCCAAAACAACGCCGAAAACACAATTTAAGCCAAGATTCAAGCCTATGAACTTTAATTTCTAACCAAACACACTTTCAATCAAAAACCTATCCAAACCTTGTCCGAATGACCTGAAATTTTGCACGCACATCCAAAATGACATGACAAAGCTACAACAACTTCTGAATCCCAAACCGACCCTCGGATCAAAAATTAACTATCGGTCTGGAACTTCAAAAATTCAAATTTCGGCATTTCAAGCCTAAATGAGGTACGGACCTCCAAATTACATTCCGAACACGCTCCCAATCCCGAAATCACCTAACAGAACTAACGGAACCATCAAATTTCCATTCTGAGGTCATCTTCACACTGCTCCGAATACAGACCATTTTTCAACTCTTAAACACTCATTTAGGGACTAAGTGTCCCAAAATACTCCAAATCCTAATACCGAGTGTCCCGGCAAACCAAAATAGCATAAATGAACTTAGGGAAAGCAGTTAATGGGGGATCAGGGCGTAAATTCCAAAAACAACTGGCTGGGTCGTTACATACTCCTACACTTAAACATTCATTCGTTCTCGAACGAGCATAGAAAACATACCTGAAGTAGTGAAGAGATGAGGGTACTGACTGCGCATATCTTGCTCGGTCTCCCAAGTCACCTCCTCGGCCGGCTGACCCCGCCACTGGAACTTCACCGAAGTGATGTTCTTTGACCTCGACTTTCTGATTTGCCTGTCCAAAATGGCCACTTGCTCCTCAACATATGATAGATCCTTGTCCAGTTGAACAGAACTGAAATCCAATACGTGTGACCGGTCACCACGATATCTCCGAAACATAGAATAATGAAATACCGGATAAACTCCAGCTAGGCTGGGAGGTAAAGCAAGCTCATAAGCAACCTCCCCAACTCGTCTCAAAATCTCAAAAGGCCCAATAATCTCGGACTCGTCTTCCCTTTCTTTTCAAATCTCATGATGCCTTTAATAGGCGAGACCCGAAGCAGAACCGCTCGCCGACCATAAATGCCACATCACGAACCTTCTTGTCTGCATAACTCTTCTGCCTGGACTGGGCTGCACATAGTCTATCCTGAATCACCTTGACCTTGTCCATTGAATCCTGGACCATCTCAGTACCTAGCAGCCTGGCCTCGCCTCGCTCGAACCAACCCACGGGGGACCTACACCTCCTACCATATAGGGCCTCATACGGTGCCATCTGTATGCTGGACTGGTAGCTGTTGTTATAAGCAAACTCCGCTAGTAGCAAGAAGTGATCCCGTGACCCTCCAAACTCAATCACGCACGCACGGAGCATATCCTCTAAAATCTAAATAGTGCGCTTGGACTGTCCATCCTTCTGGGGGTGAAATGTCGTGCTCAGCTCCACCCGAGTGCCTAATTCCTGCTGCACGGCTCTTCAAAACCATGATGTAAACTGAGTGCCTCTATCTGAAATGGTAGAAACTGGAATACCATGCAACCGGACGATCTCCCTGATATAGATCTCCGCCAACCGCTCTGATGAGTATGTAGTGCACACAGGTATCAAATGAGCGAACTTGGTCAGCCGATCCACAATAACCCAAATAGAATCAATCTTCCTCACAGTCTGTGGAAGTCCATATACGAAGTCCATGGTGATACGCTACTTCCACTCTGGGATATCAATCTGTTGTAGCAAACCACCCGGATATTGGTGCTCATACTTCACCTGTTGGCACTTGAGGCATCTAGACACATAGTCAACTATATCCTTCTTTATCCGCCTCCACTAGTAGTGCCGCCTCAAGTCCTGATACATCTTCGCGGCACCCGGATGGATGGAATACTGCGAGCTATGGGCCTCAGATTGAATCAACTCTCGAAGATCATCTACATTGGGCACACAAATCTGGTCCTGCATCCTCAACACTTCATCCTCCCCGATGGTGACATCTCGGCCATCACCACGCCAAACTCTGTCCTGAAGGAACAGCAAAATGAGGGTCATCAAATTGTCGCTCCCTGATGCGATCAAATAGGGAAGATCGAGAAAACACACTGGCTAGAACCCGACTGGGCTCTGAAAGATCCAATCTCACGAGCTGCCTGGCTAAATCCTAAACATCCATCGCCATAGGTCTCTCTAAGGCTGGTAGATATGCCAAACTCCCCAAACTCTCCGCCCGGCGACTCAAGGCATCAGCAACCACATTGGCCTTGCCCGGGTGATAAAGAATAGTAATATTATAATCCTTTAGCAACTCTAACCATTTCCTATGACGCATATTCAGGTCCTTCTGCTTAGGCAAGTGCTGTAAACTCCGATGATCAGTGTAAATCTCACAAGGTACCCTATACAAATAATGATGGATCTTCAAGGCGTGAACAATGGAAACTAACTCAAGATCGTGGACAAGGTAGTTCTTTTCATGCACCTTCAACTGTCGAGACGCGTAGGCAATCACCCTACCATCCTGCATCAATACCGCTCCAAGTCCAAGCCGTGAGGCATCACAATAATCTGTATGGGACCCCAAATCGGTAGGCAACATCAATATTGAGGTTGAAGTCAAATCTGTCTTCACCTTATGGAAGCTCGCCTCACACTGCTCTGTCCACTGAAAAAGGGCACCCTTTTGGGCCAATCTAGTCATAGGGGCCGCGATCGAAGAGAACCCTTCCACAAAGCGACCATAATAACCCGCCAAACCAAGGAAACTGCGGATCTCAGTAGCTGAGAAGGGCCTTGGCTAACCCTGCACGACCTTCACCTTCCTCGGATCCACTCGAATGCCTTCACTCGACACCACATGGCCTAGGAATGCCACCGAACTCAGCCATAACTCACATTTGGAGAACTTTGCATGCAATATCTTCTCCCTCAGAGTCTGAAGCACTACCTTCAGGTGCTGCTCATGATCTTCCTGACTCTGGGAATATACCAGAATATCATCAATAAAAACAATCACAAATGAATCAAGATATGGCCTGAATATGCTATGCATCAATTGCATAAAAGCTGCTGGGTCATTTGTCAGCCTAAAAGACATAACAAGGAACTCGTAATGACCATACCGAGTCCTGAAGGAAGTCTTCGGGATATCCGACTCCCGAATATTCAACTGACAGTAACTTGAGCGCAAATCAACTGGCGATAGTCAACGCACATACGCATAGAACTGTTCTTCTTCTTCACAAAAAAAAATAGGAGCACCCCATGGAGAAACACTAGGCCAAATAAAACCCTTACCCAACAACTCCTGTAACTAATCCTTCAACTCCTTCAACTTAGGAGGAGCCATGCGATATGGGGGAATGGAAATGGGCTGAGTGCCCGTCAACATATCAATGCCAAAATTGATATCTCTATCGGGCGACATGCCTGTAAGATCAGCTGGAAACACATCGGGGAAATCCCTTACCACTAGGATTGAATCAACAGAAGGGGTGTTAACACTGACATCCCTTACATAAGCCAAATAAGCAGCGCACCCCTTCTCAACCATACGTTGAGCTTTAAGGAAAGAAATAACCCTATTGGGAGTATAATCCAAAGTACCACTCCACTCAATACGTGGAATACCTGACATAGCCAGTGTCACGGTCTTGGCGTGACAATCAAGAATAACATGATGGGGCGACAACCAGTCCACGCCCAGAATAATATCAAAGTCAATCATACTGAGTAATAATAGATCAGCCATGGTATCAAAACCACGAATAGTAACCAAATACGACCGGTGCACGCGGTCCACGGTCCACGGTCCATAACAAGACAATCTCCCACAAATGGGGGCACTCAAAGAATTTGGAAGTACACCTAAATGCGAAGCAAAATAAGAGGACACATATGAAAAAGTAGAGAGAGGATCGAATAGAACCAATGTCTCTCTGTGACTAACCAATATAATACCTGTGCTTATAGAATCGGAGGTGATAGCCGCAGCACGATCAGGAATAGCATATAAACTAGCCCGGCCCCTCCCTCAATGGCGACCTCTATCTCTCCGATCTCTGACCCTGGCAGGCTGGGCAGGTGGGGTGGCAGCTGGAGCTGGAACGATGGCCTGCTGACCCTATGGAACATGCTGAGGCAGTGGAGTCTGAGAAGGCGCACCCCTCCCACATCTGGGGCACTCCCTAACCATGTGGAAGGTATCCCCGCACCCATAACAAGCTCTGGGAGGGCGCGGCGGCTGTGACTGACTGGGCCCACGCTCACTAGACTAATTTGTGGAAGTACCCCGCGCAAGAGGCACACTAGAAACTAGAGGTGCATAATAAGGCTCCTGAGATGCTGGTGGAGCTGGAGTACTACCGGCTACTAGCAAGGCTGAATGAACAGGGAGACCAGAATAACCCCTACCATAACGACCGACTGCTGAAGTACGGGCACCAGAGTAGTGACCCGACTCTCGAGGCCTCTTGGCCTCCCTCTCCCCTTTTTCCCTAGTGAGCATACCCTCAATCTGTCTGGCAATGCTTACTACCTACTGGTAAGGTATATCCATCTCTAACTCCCGAGCCATGCTGGACCGAATGGGCGGAATAAGAACCTTGATAAACCTATGCACTCTCTCGCGAACTGTGGCGACCAAAGTCGGTGCATGTCTAGCCAACCTGGTATAAAGGATGGCATGCTCTGAGACTGTCATAGCACCCTGGCGTAACGCTCAAACTCCACGCACCATTAATCCCTGAGGCTCCGGTGAACAAACTCCATCATAAACATGTCGTAGAATTGTGTCCAAGTCAGTGAGGTAGACTCGACTATACTATCCAACTCATAAGTACGCCACCAATTATAGGCGGCTCCCCGGAGCTGAAAAGCGGTGAAAGAAACCCCACTAGACTCCACTATGCCCATAGTATAAAGAATGTGATGACACTCCTCCTAAAATCTCAAGGCGTCATCTGAAGCTAAGCCACTGAACACTGGGGTATCATATTTCTTGAACTTCTCTAGCATGTGTTGCTCGTCCTTTAAGACAGCTGACCTATTCCCAGGCTGTACTGGTGCTGCAGGCGGTATAGGAATAACCTCTGGAACCTGCTCCATCGGCACTCCTTGCTTAGGAGTGCAGGCTACGGGAGTTTGGGCCCCTCCCCCGGCGTGAGATGTGGCTGCAGTGAGGGGAAGCAACCCCGCCTGAGCCAAAGTAGTGTACATGCTCATGAACTGAGCCAGGGTCTCCTGGAGCGTTGGAGTAGTAATAGTTGTAGAAGGTGTACCAGGTGCCTGTGCTCCAATCGGATCTGCTGGTGGTACCTCAGGGGCAGTGTGCACGGGTGCTATGGGTGCACCTCGGGCGCGTCCTCGACATCTACCCCAGCCACGGCCTTTGACGGTGGCAGCAGGGGGCGCAGGTGCCTGGTCCTCTTGTGTAGCACATGTTCTCACCATCTGTGAGATAATAGAAGACATAAGTTTAGAATTGGTGTCAAAATATCGCACGACAAGGATTCAAAAGAAATGAAGATTTTCCTAAACAGTTACATAGCTTCTCGTAGATAAATATGGACGTCTCTGTACCGATCAGTGATACTCTAATAAACCGGCATGTGTCTCATGACTCCTATGAACCTAGAGCTCTGATACCAACTTGTCACGACTCTAGTTCACCAATCGTGAAAATGTCATGACGGCACCCAGTCTTCGCGACCAGGTAAGCCTAACATGTTACGGAAGTAGTAACAAATTGCGGAATTTATAATCAAAACTGTATAACATGAATAAACGTATATAATTGCCGCCTGGCACATACACTTTAACAATTAGCATTCTAAAACTCTCCCAAATACCAGGAAACCCATGACAACACAGGCTAAGAGAAAACATAAGATACAGCTAGTCCACAGTTCCTTTGACGTTTCTACGCCACTGTAGACGTTCTACAAAGCATCTTCCAGCCCGCTTAGAATATAATGCTTGCATAAAAAATCTGAATGCTTCCACGCCTCAACGACGAGAAAGCGTTCAGTTTCTGGAGTTTTGTCGGACAACACAAGAACATCTTCTTTGATGAACTTCTGGAGACTTAGAGTAGTCAAATAGAAGAACATCTTTTGTTGCCACCGCTTGAAATCAATCCCGGAAAATTTTCCAGGTTTCTCCGCCGGTGCCAATGATGCCAGAGTCGTTCGGCTTATTGAGGCATTAGCAGTCACCATTGGAACAGCTTGGTTCTCATTCTCGTTAGTCATTTCTATAAAAAATGACACAAATATTAAAATCACGTAGATTTTAATAGAGTACAAAACCACAAAGGTTTTACTCTTCAAGAAATAGTAAAAACAAATACAAAAATATAATCAAATTCCTTAAGCTTGTTATTACACTATATTTGTAAAATAATTCTGGAAATATAAATAAATGCAAATAAAAATGTGCATAAACTGAAATGAAGAAACCAATTCGAGCCCACTGAATTCACAGTGTTTCCTTAAGGAATTTAATGTCACGACCCGGATTTCCCACCATCGGGAGTCATGATGGCGCCTACTAGTGGAAGCTAGGCAAGCCAACTGTTACTTAGATTTTTCATTAGTTACAACTCTCTTCTTAAGACTTTAAATAAAATCATGTAATTATAGCGGAATAATTAAACTTAGCGGAAGACTTAGTCAATTTTATCAAATATGATACACTACCCAAGACTGGTGTCACAATACTCACGAACTTCTAAGAATAATACATATAATCGTCTGAAAGAAATATAAGTTGTTTATCTCGAATACATGAGATAACAGAGTGAAATACATAGATAGAGGAGACAACGGGTCCTGCGGACGCCTGCAAGGCTACCTCGTAGTCTCAATAGTCGGAATATCCACAATCGTGCAACTGTTGCTGCTGCTGTCCGTAACCTGTATCTGCGCAAAAAGAGCGCAAAGTGTAGTATCAGCACAACCGACCCCATGTGCTGGTAAGTGCCTGGCCTATCCCGGCGAAGTAGTGACAAGCCTAGGACCAGACACCCACATAAACCTGTGCAGCTGCAATATATATATATATATATATATATAACACATATATATATATATATATATATATATATATATATACACACAAGCAGAAAACGTTATCGAACGTTTATAAGGAAAGAATATGTTCTGAAATAACAGTCAATAACTTACAATATCCGGAGTAATCTGATCAACATAACAAATCTTACTTTCATGTCTCAATTCATTTTTCATTTCATATCTTGCGGTAGGCGTACCACCCGCTCCCAAATGTAACAATAGGCTACCGGCAACTGTGGCCAATGCCAAGATTCAAAACATCTTGTGGTAGGCGTACCACCCTCTCCCAAATGTAACAATAGGCTACCGGCAACTATGGCCAATGCCAAGATTCAAAATATCTTGTGGTAGGCGTACCACCCGCTCCCAAATGTAACAATAGGCTACCGACAACTATGGCCAATGCCAAGATTCAAAATATCTTGTGGTAGGCGTACCATCCGCTCCCAAATGTAACAATAGGCTACCGACAACTATGGCCAATGCCAAGATTCAAAATATCTTGTGGTAGGCGTACCACCCGCTCCCATTTTCTTATCATATAAGTGGTCGGCGCGCCACACGATCCCAATTCTTTAATAATGTATATTACCGGCATTAAGCCAATAATCTCTGATCAACGGTGAGTGTATAAAAGTATTACCGGTATTAAACCAATAATCTTCACTTTAACAATATTTATATTACTGGTGTAAAACCAATAAATGACAATAAATCAGCGATACATCCCCGTTACCGGTGTAATACCAGTAACTCTTAATCAATAATTTATATGTACTTTACCGGCATAAAACCAATAAATGATAATGAATCAACAATTTACCTCTGTTACCGGTGTAACATCAATAGCTCTTTAATCAATACTCTATATGTATTTTACTGGTATAAAACCAATAATAATTTCCCTTCACATAATCACTTAGGATTAATAAGAATTTAATCTATTGTTAAGACTCACGGACATGCTCGACCCCCAACTTATAGATACTCGTCACCATGCCTGTACAATTGATATATATATATATATATATATATATATATATATATATATATATATATATATATATATATATATATATATATATATATATATATATATATATATATATATATATATATATATATCTATACATATACAACAGCAGAAAACGTTATCGAACGTTTATAAGGAAAGAATCTGTTCTGAAATAACAGTCAATAACTTACAATATCCGGAGTAATCTGATCAACATAACAAATCTTACTTTTATGTCTCAATTCATTTTTCATTTTATATCTTGTGGTAGGCGTACCACCCGCTCCCAAATGTAACAATAGGCTACCGGCAACTGTGGCCAATGCCAAGATTCAAAACATCTTGTGGTAGGCGTACCACCCGCTCCAAAATGTAACAATAGGCTACCGGCAACTATGGCAAATGCCAAGATTCAAAATATCTTGTGGTAGGCGTACCACCCGCTCCTAAATGTAACAATAGGCTACCGGCAACTATGGTCAATGCCAAGATTCAAAATATCTTGTGGTAGGCATACCACCCGCTCCCAAATGTAACAATAGGCTACCGGCAACTATGGCCAATGCCAAGATTCAAAATATCTTGTGGTAGGCGTACCACCCGCTCCCATTTTCTTATCATATAAGTGGTCGGCGCGCCATATGATCCCAATTCTTTAATAATGTATATTACCGGCATTAAGCCAATAATCTCTGATCAATGGTGAGTGTATAAAAGTATTACCGGTATTAAACCAATAATCTTCACTTTAACAATATTTATATTACCGGTGTAAAACCAATAAATGACAATAAATCAACGATACATCCCCGTTACCGGTGTAATACCAATAACTCTTAATCAACAATTTATATGTACTTTACCGGCATAAAACCAATAAATGATAATGAATCAACAATTTACCTTTGTTACCGGTGTAACACCAATAACTCTTTAATCAATAATCTATATGTATTTTACCGGTATAAAACCAATAATAATATCCCTTCACATAATCACTTAGGATTAATAAGAATTTAATCCATTGTTAAGACTCACGGTCATGCTCGACCCCCAACGTATAGATACTCGTCACCATGCCTATACGTCGGACTCCAACTATCACAATTTACACATAAACTCAATTCCTATTCCCTCAAGCTAGGATAGAACAAACACTTACCTCAAAAGTTTACGAACAACTCAATCCGTAGCAATGCCTTTTCCTTTCGAATTTCCCTCCAATTCAATCGTATCTATACACAATTGATTTAATATCATCAATACTACTCAACAAACTAGTTCATATGGCCAAATATAAATTTTACAACATTCTGCCCGGAATAGTGAAAATCGACCCCAGGCCCACATGATCGAAACCCGAGTTTCGAACCAAAATAAATTCACCCATTCATCTATGAGTTCAAATATATAATTTGTTCTCAAATCGGACCTCAGATTGAGGTCAAAATCCCAATTTTTTATGAAAAGCTAAGTTCTTCCAAAATCCCCCATTTTTACCCATGAAAAAACTTAAATTTAAGATGAAAACATGATAGATAATGTTAAAGTTTGGAGAAATTGAGTAAAAGTTGACTTACCAATGATTTGGAGAAGAGAGAGTTCGTGAAAAATCATCAATGGATGTTTTGGGTTGTGAAATATGAAAAATGAAGCTGGAAATCGTGATTTACAGGTCTCTGTGTTCGCATTTGCGAGCAGGGGTTCGCAATTGCAAACCCCGACCAAATTCTGGAATTTGAAAAATAAGCCAAGGATGGGAAGTTCGCATTTGCGAACTTTTGTTCGCATTTGCGAAGCCAAGACAAAACTGGGAAGTTCGCATTTGCGAAATTTTGTTCGCATTTGCGAACCAAGGCACAAAACTGGGAAGTTCGCATTTGCGAACTTTTGTTCGCATTTGCGAACTTGTGTTCGCATTTGCGAACCAAGGCACAAAACTTGGAAGTTCGCATTTGCGAACTTTTGTTCGCATTTGCGAACTTTTGTTCGCATTTGCGAACCAAGGCAAAATCTGGGAAGTTCGCATTTGCGAACATTTGTTCGCATTTGCGAACTCTGCAGGTCAGGTGCTGACAACAACTTTCTAACATGAAAAATTGATCTCGTGGCCTATCCAAAATTCACCCGAGCCCTCGGGGCTCCAAACCAAATATGTACATTGACTTAAAAACATCATACGAACTTGCTCGTGCGATCAAATCGCCAAAATAACATCAAAATCAATGATTTGAGCCTTAAAACTCAAGATTTCATTCAAACTTCCATAACTCCCAAAATTTCCAATTTAAAGCCGAAACACGTCAAACGACGTCCGTTTTCAACCAAACATTACAGGAAGCGCTTAACCAACATATATGACCTGTCTTGGGCGTCGGAACCAAAATACGAGCCCGATATCATTACTTTTTAATCAAATTTCAGTTTCATTTTCCTTAAACATTTTTCAGAAAACAATTTAACAAAAAAATTATTTTCCCGGGGTTCTAGACCTCGGATTTCAATTCCGGGCACACGCCCAAGTTCCATATTTTTCTATGGATTTTCTAGGATCGTCAAATCACGGGTCCGGGTCCGTTTACCAAAAACGTTGACCAAAGTCAACTATATCAATATTAATATCAAAATTCTTCAAATTTTCCACATATTTCATATGTTTCAACATAAAAAATTTCCAGCTTCGCGCCCGGACTACGCACGCAAATCGAGGCAACTATAAATGAGGTTTTCAGGACCTCAGAAGCTCGAAATGATTAATAAAACAAGTGATGACCCTTTGGGTCATCACATTCTCCACCTCTAAAACAATCGTTCGTCCTCGAACGGACAAAAGAAAGAAGTACCTGAGTCAAGGAATAGATGAGGATATCGGCTCCGCATGTCAGACTCGGACTCCCAGGTCGATGCCTCAGGAGGCTGACCCCTCCACTGAACTCGCAGAGAAGGAAAACTCTTCGACCTCAACTGTCAAACCTGCCGATCTAGGATAGCTACCGGCTCCTCTTCATAGGACAGATCTTTGTCCAATTGGACAGTGCTGAAATCTAACACGTGCGACGGATCGCCGTGATATTTTCGAAGCATGGACACATGAAACACTGGATGTACAGCCGATAAGCTAGGTGGCAAGGCAAGTTTATATGCCACCTCTCCCACACGATCAAGAATCTCGAATGGGCCAATAAACCTAGGGCTAAGTTTGCCCTTCTTTCCAAATCTCATCACGCCCTTCATAGGCGACACTCGGAGCAATACTCGTTCCCCAACCATGAAAGCTATATCTCGAACCTTGCGATCTACATAGCTCTTTTGTCTAGACTGAGCTATGCGAAGCATATCTTGAATAATCTTGACCTTATCTAAGGCCTCCTGAACTAAATCTGTACCCAACAACCGAGCTTCTCCCGGTTCAAACCATCCAACCGGAGAACGACACCGCCTACCATACAAGGCTTCATAAGGAGCCATCCGGATGCTCGATTGATAACTATTATTATAAGAAAACTCTTCCAAAGGCAGGAATTGATCCCACGAACCTCCAAAATCAATAACACACACCCGAAGCATATCTTCCAGTATATGAATAGTCCTCTCGGACTGACCATCTATCTGGGGATGAAAGGCTGTACTTAGCCGAACTTGCGTGCCCAACTCTCGTTGAACCGCCTTCCAGAAATGTGAGGTAAACTGTGCACCTCAATATGAAATAATAGAGATAGGCACACCATGAAGGCGAATGATCTCCCTGATATAAATCCCAGCTAACCTCTCCGATGAATAGGTAGTGGCAATAGGAATGAAATGAGCTGACTTGGTCAGCCTATCCACAATTACCCAAACAACATCAAACTTCTTCCGAGTCATCGGAAGTCCAGAAATGAAGTCCATCATGATTCGCTCCCACTTCCATTCAGGAAGTTCAATTCTCTGAAATAAACCGCCAGGTCTTTGATGTTCATACTTAACCTGCTGACAATTAAGACATCGTGCCACATATGCCACAATATCCTTTTTCATTCTGCGCCACCAATAATGTTGCCGCAAATCTTGATACATTTTCACTGCGCCTAGATGAATAGAATACCACAAACTGTGGGCTTCTTCTAGAATCAATTCTCTAAGCCAATCAACATTTGGCACACAAATGCGTCCTTGCATCCTTAGGATTCCATCAGCATCTAAGGTGACCTGTTTAGCACCTCCTCGCTGAACCGTATCTCTAAGGTCACATAAATAAGAATCATTATATTGTTGATCGCGGATACGCTCCAATAATGAAGAGCGAGCGATCGTGCAAGCTAGTACTCGACTAGGCTCGGAAATATCCAACCTCACAAATCGGTTGGCCAAGGACTAAACATCCAAAGCAAGTGGCCTCTGATTGATTGGAATATAAGCAAGACTGCCCATACTGGCTGACTTCCTACTCAAAGCGTCGTCCACCACGTTTGCTTTTCCCGGATGATATAAAATGGTGACATCATAATCTTTCAGCAATTCTAGCCACCTTCTCTGCCTCAAATTCAACTCTTTCTGCTTAAACAAATACTGAAGACTCTTATGATCGGTGTATACTTCACATGCTACACCATACAAATAATGCCTCCAGATCTTCAATGCGTGAATAATCGCCGCCAATTCTAGATCATGCACTGGATAGTTCTTTTCATGAATCTTTAACTATCTCGAAGCATAGGTAATAACCTTGCCATCCCGCATTAACACTGCACCAAGCCCAATACGGGAAGCATCACAATAAACGGTATAAGGTCCTGTACCTGTGGGTAAAATCAATACCGGTGCTGTGGTCAAGGCTGTCTTGAGCTTTTGAAAATTTTGCATATAGTTGGCTATTTTTTTCAGGGTCTGCAAAGCCACTCTGAGATGCTGCGCATGCTCTTCTTGACTGCGGGAGTATGTCAATATGGAAACAATGAAGACTACAACGACAAGTCTACATAAGGCACGAACACCTCATACGTATGCACATAATCATGACTTTGGCCATAAGGGTTGTTCCTAAATTACAACATTGTCAATTAACCCTGTTATCAAATATTTTATTTCAAAACTCCCACTTTACTCACAATGAGGTATGAAAACCTCATGATTACTTTCCCGAATTAATGAGTCATATTTATTCTTACCTGGTGCTCGTCTCAAAGTCTATAACTCAATGGTTACAAAATAGAAATGGTTAGATATGAATAGAAACTATGCAAGGATTGTCAAATAATCCTAACAGGCATGGCTCAATTCTAGGATATAGTACTAGATTGTTATTTATAGAATGGGAAAATTTTAAACACAAACTTTTCACCACCAGGACCTTGTCCTCATATAATATCCACCGTAGCTTGTAGCTCTATTTCTAAAACAAATATTTTCACGTTATCCAAAAATTTTGAGGATCTCATCCTCCACTCTGAATCACAAGTATTTGCACATTGTGCCACTGATGTTTTTTTTTCATTTCCTTTCTTTCTTCTTTTCAAGTATTGTCCTCCAACGAGTATCACGGCACAAAAGAACCCTCATACTGATAGGACATACAATTAACCATCGAAAAATATTTATTTCAGGAATTGCATCAATCCCCATTGTAGTAAATAATATAAGGTCACTTTTGAACTTCTAAATATTCATAGTGACCAACACATAATAATAGGGATAATTATCTCCATTTAATAGCACAACGTGAGTATTCACATAAGTAGATTTGATGACTACAAAGCTCACTCATGAGCGGAGCATATTAAGAGGACTTGCCTCAATTCTTCAAAGATCAAATCAAATTGAGGAAAAATATTCCTTTTATAACAATCAGAATTGTACATGTGATAACATCATCTGGTGTAGTGACCTCAATCACACCATAGAAATTATGTCAACAACTAGATCTCCACCTCTAGGAGTCTCACCTCCGCCTCTAACATCCTGACCCATAACTCTAGCTGGTCATGTGAGTTGAGTATTGACTGCAATGGGGCACGTAGCTTGAGTGCCTTCGTAAATTATATTTCTCCAATATGCCACATTCACAACAATTCCTTTGAGGCTCAGCTAACTTACTGGACATGACGACATATTCGGACACTGTCATAATAACCTAGCATGATCGTTCAGATCATACATACCACATCTTTCAAAGAGTCAGGGAGGTAACTCCTCCCAATCATTTCTACAAATAGGGTTGAGTAGGTAATGTCGCATAGCCGGTCTGCCCTCTTCATAGGCTTGTCACAAACATTGACGACCAATTACCTCTTTTGGTATGCTAGCTTGACACTGTTGAACTACCCCATTTGCTCATATACTCTTTATTATTCTTTGGGTCGATTCTTACCCCCTGCAGAGTACAAAGCCTCAAACATGCATAATTTATTTGGGGGACCTTTCCATACCATATATATACATTCCAAGCCAAAACTGACATAACACATGGCCATTCGGTCCATTCACTAATAGTGGATTTCCCCCTTTTGGCTATAAGTCAAAGTCACAACATCTGATAGTCCACAATAATTATCCTTCACAACTTCAAATAAATCAACCAGACGTCAAGGTCCATTAAAACCACATCCGGTTAGTAAATACATTATGTTTCCACTACTTCACTTGCTACCCGAAACACAGTAGAATCAACCCTCTCGCCTTCAACTATTCCGGCGTTCTGCAATATCTCATAGCAACACTCAATAAATTACCTTGGGTTCTCAAAAGATGCATCACTGAAGGAGATAGCGAAGAGTTTGGTGAAACTTATCCGAAACTCCGTAAAACTTCTGAATGCGTCGTTGATCTATCACCAACCTGTGCCATTGTCGGCTGAAGAAGCGGTACATGCCTTCGCCATTCGTGGGAAGACAAGAGTAGAAATTCAACTTAACATTTGAAGAACAAACTCGCACGATAGGAAAGAATGAATGTGAAAATTTCCTAACTCTGTAGCTTCTAAGGGATAAATACAAACGTCTCCGTACCAATCCCTCAGACTCTACTAAGGTTGTTCGTGAGTTGTGAGACCTGTGCAACCTAGTACTCTGATACCAACTTGTCACGACTCGGATTTCCCACCCTCGGTAGTCATGATGGCGCCTACTAGTGGAAGCTAGGCAAGCTAACTATTACTTAGATTTTTCATTAGTTACAACTCTTTTCTTAAGACTTTAAATAAAATCATGTAATTATAGCGGAATAATTAAACTTAGCGGAAGACTTAGTCAATTTTATCAAATATGAAACACTACCCAAGACTGGTGTCACAATACTCACGAACTTCTAAGAATAATACACATAATCGTCTGAAAGAAATATAAGTTGTTTATCTCGAATACATGAGATAACAGAATGAAATACATAGATAGAAGAGACAACGGGTCCTGCGGACGCCTGCAAGGCTACCTCGTAGTCTCGATAGTCGGAATATCCACAATCGTGCTACTGTTGTTACTGCTGTCCGTAACCTGTATCTGCGCAAAAAGAGCGCAGATTGTAGTATCAGCACAACCGACCCCATGTGCTAGTAAGTGCCTGGCCTATCCCGGCGAAGTAGTGATAGACTAAGGCGAGTCACCCACATAAACC
Source organism: Nicotiana noctiflora (assembly GCA_032618575.1). Taxonomy (NCBI): domain Eukaryota; kingdom Viridiplantae; phylum Streptophyta; class Magnoliopsida; order Solanales; family Solanaceae; genus Nicotiana; species Nicotiana noctiflora. The sequence goes on from JASVEL010001439.1 coordinate 21,240, forward strand.
TGTACAATTGAAATATACATATACATATACAACAGCAGAAAACGTTATATACATACATATACAACCAGAAAACGTTATCGAACGTTTATAAGGAAAGAATATGTTCTGAAATAACAGTCAATAACTTACAATATCCGGAGTAATCTGATCAACATAACAAATCTTACTTTCATGTCTCAATTCATTTTTCATTTCATATCTTGTGGTAGGCGTACCACCCGCTCCCAAATGTAACAATAGGCTACCGGCAACTGTGGCCAATGCCAAGATTCAAAACATCTTGTGGTAGGCGTACCACCCGCTCCCAAATGTAACAATAGGCTACCGGCAACTATGGCCAATGCCAAGATTCAAAATATCTTGTGGTAGGCGTACCACCCGCTCCCAAATGTAACAATAGGCTACCGGCAACTATGGCCAATGCCAAGATTCAAAATATCTTGTGGTAGGCGTACCACCCGCTCCCAAATGTAACAATAGGCTACCGACAACTATGGCCAATGCCAAGATTCAAAATATCTTGTGGTAGGCGTACCACCCGCTCCCATTTTCTTATCATATAAGTGGTCGGCGCGCCACACGATCCCAATTCTTTAATAATGTATATTACCGGCAATAAGCCAATAATATCTGATCAACGGTGAGTGTATAAAAGTATTACCGGTATTAAACCAATAATCTTCACTTTAACAATATTTATATTACCGGTGTAAAACCAATAAATGACAATAAATCAACGATACATCCCCGTTACCGGTGTAATACCAGTAACTCTTAATCAACAATTTATATGTACTTTACCGGCATAAAACCAATAAATGATAATGAATCAACAATTTACCTCTGTTACCGGTGTAACATCAACAACTCTTTAATCAATAATCTATATGTAATTTATTGGTATAAAACCAATAATAATTTCCCTTCACATAATCACTTAGGATTAATAAGAATTTAATCCATTGTTAAGACTCACGGACATGCTCGACCCCCAACGTATAGATACTCGTCACCATGCCTATACGTCGGACTCCAACTATCACAATTTACACATAAACTCAATTCCTATTCCCTCAAGCTAGGGTAGAACAAATACTTACCTCGAAAGTTTACAAACAACTCAATCCGTAGCAATGCCTTTTCCTTTCGAATTTGGCTCCAATTCAATCGTATCTATACACAATTGATTTAATATCATCAATACTACTCAACAAACTAGTTCATATGGCCAAATATAATTTTTACAACATTCTGCCCGGAATAGTGAAAATCGACCCCGGGCCCACATGATCGAAACATGAGTTTCGAACCAAAATAAATTCACCCAGTCATCTAATAGTTCAAATATATAATTTGTTCCCAAATCGGACCTCAAATTGAGGTCAAAATACCATTTTTTTTATGAAAACCTAAGTTCTTCCAAAATCCCTCATTTTTACCCATGAAAAACCTTAAATTTAAGATGAAAACATGATAGATGATGTTAAAGTTTGGAGAAATTGAGTAAAAGTTGACTTACCAATGATTTGAAGAAGAGAGAGTTCGTGAAAAATCGTCAATGGATGTTTTGAGTTGTGAAATATGAAAAATGAAGCTGGAAATCGTGATTTACAGGTCTCTGTGTTCGCATTTGCGAGCAGGGGTTCGCAATTGCGAACCCCGACCAAATTGTGGAATTTGAAAAATAAGCCAAGGATGGGAAGTTCGCATTTGCGAACTTTTGTTCGCATTTGCGAAGCCAAGACAAAACTGGGAAGTTCGCATTTGCGAACCAAGGCAAAATCTGGGAAGTTCGCATTTGCGAACTCTGCAGGTCAGGTGCTGACAGCAACTTTCTAACATGAAAAATTGATCTCGTGGCCTATCCAAAATTCACCCGAGCCCTCGGGGCTCCAAACCAAATATGTACATTGACTTAAAAACATCATATGAACTTGCTCGCGCGATCAAATCGCCAAAATAACATCAAAATCAATGATTTGAGCCTTAAAACTCAAGATTTCATTCAAAATTTCATAACTCCCAAAATTTCCAATTTAAAGCCGAAACACGTCAAACGACGTCCGTTTTCAACCAAACTTTACAGGAAGCTCTTAACCAACATATATGACTTGTACCGGGCATCGGAACCAAAATACGAGCCCGATATCATTACTTTTTAATCAAATTTTTCATTTTTCTTAAACATTTTCAGAAAATAATTTAACAGAAAAAATCTTTTACCGGGGTTCTAAACCTCGAATTTCAATTTCGGGCACATGCCCAAGTTTCATATTTTTCTACGGATTTTCTAATACTGTCAAATCATGGGTCCGGGTTCGTTTACCAAAAACATTGACCAAAGTCAACCATATCAATATTAATATCAAAATTCTTTAAATTTTCCACATATTTCATATGTTTCAACATAAAAAAATTCCAGCTTCGCGCCCGGACTGCGCACGCAAAACGAGGCAACTATAAATGAGGTTTTCAGGACCTGAGAAGCTCGAAATGATTAATAAAACAAGTGATGACCCTTTGAGGAATTTAATCCCCTCCTAGTACCCAAGGTTATGGATTATTTCCTCCCAGGATAGAACGAATTACACACCGGTGTAGTGGTACTTCAAACCCTAGTGTTTCAGCGAACACAAAGTTCGGTAGCAAATCACATTTAATTTTTGCTTTGTTTGATGCTAAAAGTATGCAGAAGAAAGGAGGAGAAACTAAGAAATTCGTAGTGAAATTCTAAATAGAATAGTGTTGTATTTATAGCCAAAAGTTGGGCTGAAATCTGAAGAGTCTCTTGAGCATGGCTGTTTCTGCAAAACGGCCAAAGCATAAATGCCATTGCATAAATGGCCATTTACTCAATAATAAAGAGGGAAAATTGATGGGTAGTTAAGTTTCTGTTACAAAAATAGAAAAACTGAAATTTGGATTTAATATTAATATTCTGTTATTAAAATAATATTTCAATAACATTTATGTTAATATTTTACTATTAACAAATAAATTTGGTCCAAAAAGTTTATCAATCGATCATTTGACCAAATCCGAAGCCGAGCGACGACGACGACGACGCGAGGCTTGCTTTCTTCTCAACTCTTTAAGAGCTAGAAGAAGAGCAATTGCTTATATACCCATAAAAAACCTCTTCCTCTTCCGATATGGGACAATGCCCATTTACCAGGGAAATTAAAATTTCACTCAAAATTTTATTTCCCTCCATTTCCCATTCACCCTCTTTTAGCTCTTTAATATATTAATTAAATATATTAAAAACCCAACAGAAAGAGATATGGCGGGGCAGTGAAATGATATAAAGTGTCTTTTTCTTATATCATTAAAAATAGTATAGAAATTGTGGAAATTTAAATGACTGTTAAATTATTGCTGAAATTCCTAATGAGATATTCTACGTTCTACATGTTTGAAATGTTCCTTTTCTTATCATTTTTCCAAGTTCATGTTTCCGTGGGGTTGTAAATACTAATAGTTTAGTCACTATCTTTAAAAAAAAATTTATCCATTGTATGTTGTAGCTAAGTGTTATTAATGACAGATCAATTGAAAAAGTTAGCTAAATCTTGGAATTGTTATGATAAATATCCTATTACGATGAATGTCTAGTCTTCTTCCATGATCTTAATCTCAAATGTTTAATAACATATTCAATGACATATTTTGTATGTTCAATGACATATTCCATGATATATTTTCTTCACTTTTTATGCTATATAAAGACCTTGTAATAGATGAGAAAATACACACAATTGAAGAAGAAATAAGAGTCTCTCTTCCTCTCTTTCTCTCTACATCTCTTAGTTTGTTTTATTTCCTTGTCCTATTTTGTTACTTTGAGTTATATTTTATAACACGTTATCAGCACGAGGTTTTACCATCTCAAGTAGATCTTTGAGAAAATAAAGGTACAATTTTTCTCAAATTTTTATTATTTTTACATTATGTCTGATATTATGAAAAGAAAGTCCGTTGCCCTTGAAATTTCGGGCAAGAACTATATGACATGGGTATTTGGATGGTGAAATCCATTTAGATGCAATGGGTCTTGGGGACGCCATTAAAGATAAAGATAAAGCATCTACCCAAGACTATACTAAGGCCTTGATTTTCTTGCGCCATCACCTCGATGAGGGATTGAAAATTGAATATCTCACAGTGAAAGATCCATTTATTTTGTGGAATGGTTTAAAGAAAAGATATGAGAACTTAAAGTTAGTCACACTTCCACAAGCACGATATGATTGGGCTCATCTTAGGCTCCAAGACTTTAAGTCTGTTTCTGAATATAATTCTGCTATGTTTAGAATTACCTCCAAATTGAAACTCTGTGGAGATAATATGAGTGACTATGATATGCTTGAAAAAATGTTTACAATGTTTCATGCCTCCAATATGGTCTTGCAACAGCAATACCAAGAGAAAGGCTTCACAAAGTACTCTCATTTGATTTCTCTTCTATTTCTGGCTGAACGAAATAATGAATTGCTTATGAGGAATCACGAAAATAGACTCACTGGGTCTACCCCACTGCTTAAAGAGGATGAGGTGTATTCCCACTATGCTAATCGTGGAAAAGGTTGTGGCCATATTCGTGGTCGTGGTCGCGGTCGTGGTCGTGGTCGTGGTCGTGGTCATATCCAAGGAAGAAATTTTCCTGGTTTTAATCATCCTCTACCGAAAAATAACTTCCAAAAATAGAAAGGGAAAGATGAGAAGCGAAATGCAGAGAGCTCAGAAACTAAATGGTATCGTTGCGGTGGAAAAGGGCATTGGGCAAAAATTTATCGCATACCAAAACATTTGATTGAGCTTTTATCAAGCATCTTTGAAAAATAAAGGCCCCTGAAGCCAATCATGTCTATGACAATGAATTTGACATCACCCACTTAGAGGTGGCAGATTTTTTTGAGCACACTGATGGAAAAACAAACCACTTGATTGGTGATGGATCTGTGGTTAGAGATGATTGAGCAATTTAATTTTTATGCTTTTCTGTTTGTAGAATGTAATGAATAAACATCTCGTAATTTTTATTGTACTTTATAATTCTTCTTATGTAATTTTTAAGAATATTTGTATTTCCGAATTTTATAAATTACACAAACAAGGAGTAATATCCTATTAATTAGTATTCTAATCTCAGTGATCTTTTAACGATTTTAACTTTCCTTCAAGTAGCTTTAATTCTCTTTAAGAAAAGGTTTACAAGCATCCTAGAACAACTTTTGTTACTTCACTCTCAATTGTTATTTTTATTTGTATTTTATGTGTGTGTACTTTTCTTACATGGATCAATTAGTTTTCATACAATGTGTAGGAAAATACAAATAATTTATACATGTAAATAAATTTATTGTAGTTGTATTAGTTATATGTGTGCTTGTATTATTTTTGTTGTGTAATTATTTGTATAATAATTAGAATTCTCCAGAAAATGCTAAAGGCTGCTATTAAATTTAACTTTATTTCTTTTCCATTTTTCTCCAAATGTACTAATATTTATTCATATACTTCTTTTTTATGTCAAACTATGGGAAACAAATATGGATATATTTCAAATCAAACTTGGATCAAAGTTCAATTGTAAAAGTATTTGCTTAATTGATTCATGTACGACACATACAATATTCAAAGAGAAGAAATATTTTTCTCATTTAAGTATGTGCAAGACAGATGTTACAATAATTTATGGTAGTAGTAAATTAATTGAAGGCTCTGAAAAAGCTACTATAACTCTGCCTAAAGGAACAATAATTATTATAGAGAATGCAATGTTCTCCTCAAAGTCCAAGAGAAACTTGTTAAGTTTTAAAGATATCCGCCAAAATAGATATCATATTGAGACAATGGATGAGAATAATCTTGAATATCTCATCATTACAAAGAATGTCAGTGGCCAAAAGAGGGTTATTGAGAAGTTCCCATCTTTATCTTGTGGCCTGTATTGGACAAGAATTAGTACAATTGAGGCACATTCTATTGTAAACCAAAAGGTTATTAATTCCAATACTTTTGTACTTTAGCATGATCGATTGGGACACCCTGGATCAATTATGATAAGACGAATTATAGAAAACTCAAATGGACATCCATTAAAGAATTTAAAAATTCTTTTAAATAATAAATTTTCTTGCACTTCTTGTTACCAAGGCAAGTTAATTATAAGACCATCACCAACAAAGGTTGAGATTGAGTCCCCTGCGTTTTTGGAACGTATACGAGGGGACATTTATGGACCTATTCACCCATCTAGTGGGTCGTTTAGATATTTTATGATCTTAATAGACGCATCTTCTAGATGGTCTCATGTGTTCCTATTGTCATCTCGCAGAGTTGATTTAAAATCCGCTCAAAAGTTATAATACCTATCGATAAAGATCTAAGGGTTTATAATACCCCAAACAAATCCTCGGGCTAGTCATTCAAATGAAGTTTTCTATAAATAAAGGCAATGTTGAATACAAGCAATACTTAAACCAACACTAGCCAAAGACGAGATTAAAATTTCCCCCCGTATCTCCAAAAGATGATTATAGGAAATATTTACACAAGGCAGAATTATAAGGGAAAAAAAACAGAGTAACGTAAAACTACTTCGGGGTCACATCCTTAGTAATTGCATCTCTAGAAGCACATCTTCGAAAGTCTCATCCGTAGGTACCTCATACCCGTCTCCTTCATTCCTAGAGGCACTAGCTGATTCATCTTCATCGCAAAGCAGAGTAGTCGCCTTTTCTTCCAAAATCTTCTCTCTGCTTCAATATTGGCTGAAAGATTGAAGCCACGAGCATGTATCTCCTCGAGGGTCATCCTTCGGGATTGTTGCCTAGCATGGTCAAGGGCACTTGACAACTTAGCCTCCACCGTAGAAGAGACCTCCTTTGCCCCGAGCATTACCTACTTCAGCATCAGCTCGATACGAAGTTATAATTGCCGCAACATAAGATTATGCCTTGGTCAGCCCAACAACAGATCCAACTTTAAGCTCCTGGATTTCGAGGCCCCGAGCTAGGCTCTCCTTCTTCGAGCATAGAAGCTGGCGTTCGAGCTAATCTAACTACTCCTTTAGAGTTTCCTTCTCAAAAGTGAGACTGTCCATACCTTGCCTCAACCCTAGAGCCTTGAATTTTTTCATCTTGAGCTCCTCCCGAAGTTGGGTTTCCAAGTCAACTTTCTAATTGAACTGCGAAATTGAAAATGTCAGCCGCCAAAACAAAACAAGTCTGTAACAAACTCTTGGGGGCTGTATTACCTTCTCAACAAACTCAGCTCGACCTTGACATGCCTGCGTCAACTCAACTCGTATATCATAGATCTCCAACGATTTCTTAGCATATAAGTCTTTGACTACATTCCTCTCCTCCAAAGCCTTCTTGAGCTCGGCCTCACACCGAGCAAGATCATCCCACGACTTGGAAAATGCCATCTTATGGAGCACCATAGAATTTATGAAAAATAAGGAAAGTATAGGAAACATAAAACTTACTTGTTTAAAGAGTTGCATATCTATCTATATATTATTAAAAGAAGAATAAATGCATCCATATTTAGTCAAATGGCAGTCTCACAATAGGCCACTTGGCATTTTAGGACAAAGTTAGTAAGGTTAGGTAATAATTAATTTCTTTCTGAATTTAAATTTTTAAAAAATAAATAAATTATACATTATATATTGTTAATAATTAGTTATTCTTTTTGAATTAGAATTTAAACATACTTAACTATTTCTTTTATGATTTTTTATATAATTATAATTATTTTTATTTTACGCTCAATATCATCTTTCAAGTTTGTCACTCTAAATCATCTAGTTAAAACTACCATGGGTACATATAATTTCATCCGACAATATTCGTTTACCGATAAAATGCTAATGAAGATATTATTATAGAGATTGATGAAGGAGATCAGCCTTCTGATATTCCTTTAGAAATATGAGGCAGGTCTTCTACTAATATAGAAGCATTGTGTGATAGAAATAGAGATTGAGAAGTATTTCACGTGTGAGTGACTTTACTTATTATTTCATGATGGATTATCAATATATAGCAATATTTGGATAGACTTCTAATTTATACTGAATGGTGTTATTTCAATTATTGAAATTATCATATAAAAATAAGTAATTATACTAGATAATTTCACATATTTTAGTGTAACTATATATGTAAAATTGATTTAAATCTATATTTTAATTAAATAAAATAATAATAATAATAATAATAATAGTAATAATAATAATAGTCTCGTATAATAAATTTTTAAGTTTATTGAATAGCAAATCAAATGCCAGATGCATTTACGGATATGAAAAGGATAACAAAATCACATATCCCTGCGGAGAATATTCCAATCTGTATTGATGTCCCTATTGGACAATCTTCTAGTGTCATAGCTAATGAGTCAAAAGCACGTCTGAAACGTGGCAGACCATTAGGTTCCAAAGATCGAAATCCTAGAATAATAAAACAAATGATCAAAATAACACTACAAAAGAATCTCATGAAGAAATCCACGATTTAATAAATTCTGATATTCATGAAAAATCCACCGAGCCCGAAACTCAAGAAAATAAGGAACTATCGATAAATCCAATCGATATTGAGATAAATTTGAATCGAGTGGATATAGTGGTAGATTATGTCTTTGCATATAATGTTGCATCTAGCATTATTCAAGGAAGTGAGGATCTTGAACCTCAATCTGTTGGAGAATGTCGACAAAGACGTGATTGGCCAAAATGGCAAGGAGAAATCCAATCAGAGTTGAATTCACTTTCAAAACGTGAAGTTTTTGGGCCTGTAGTCCAAACGCCTAATGGTGTTAAGCCCGTTGGCTATAAATAAGTCTTTGTACGTAAGAGAAATGAGAAAAACGAGGTACAAAGATAAAAGACACGTCTTGTTGCACAAGGATTTTCACAAAGGTCTGGTATCAATTATGAAAAGATATATTCACCCGTTATGGATGCTATAACTTTCCGTTATCTCATTAGTTTTGTTGTCCATAAAAAAACTTGACATGCATCTAATGGATGTGGTTACCGCCTACCTTTATGGCTCACTTGATAATGAGATTTACATGAAAATTCCCGATGGCTTTAAAATGCCAAACGCATATAATTCAAAGTCGCGGGAAAAGTTTTCAATCAAATTGCAAATATCTTTGTATGGTCTAAAGCAATCAGGACGAATGTGGTATAATCGTCTTAGTGAGTATTTCTTAAAGGAAGAATATATAAATGATACCATTTGCCCATGCGTTTTTATAAAGAAAACAACATCGGAATTTGTTGTACTTGCGGTATATGTTGATGACATAAACCTTATTGGAACTCCTATAGAACTCCAAAAGGCAATTCATTATTTAAAGAAGGAATTCGAGATGAAAGATCTCGGAAAGACAAAATTATGTCTTGGTTTGCAAATTGAACATTTGACAAACAGAATTTTTGTTCATCAATCTGCCTACATAGAAAATGTAGTGAAACAATTTTACATGGATGGAGCACATCCTTTAAGTACTCCGATGATTGTTCGATCACTTGATGTGAACAAGGATCCATTCCAACCTCAAGAAGAGAATGAAGAGCTACTTGGTCCTGAAGTGCCATATCTTAGTGCAATTGGTGCACTAATGTATCTTGCCAATACTACAAGGCCTCACATAACTTTTTCAGTTAATGTCTTAGCAAGATATAGCTTTGCTCCCACAAGTAGACATTGGAATGTGATCAAACACATATTGTGTTATCTAAAAGAGACTACCGATACGGGCTTATTTTATGGCAACAATTGCAGTCCCGATCTTGTTGGTTATGTTGATGCTGGGTATTTATCTGATCCACACAAGGCTCGATCT
>JASVEL010001440.1:0-138355 GCA_032618575.1 Nicotiana noctiflora
AGGAGGAGATCCTTCCGATGGAGCATTAATGATCTGCATGCAAATATGATGTTAGTAACACTAGATGATCTTGGTGTATTGCTTTATTGTCTCCGTTGAGTCAGTCTCTACTTCGAGGGGAAATAGGCCATATGTGGTTGCTATTTGCAAGCCTCGCGTATTGCTTGTAGCTCTGTTTGAATAGCTGAAAATGTCATTGTCTACTTTTGAAATCCAAGTATCCATTTGCCCGTATGGTTTCTGATCACACTTCTAATGTCTGATTTGTGTGTACTATCTTTGTATGCGTCATATGTATTTAGTTTGTACCAGTTTCTCTGAGGCTTGTGCCAGCTAATGTCGAAGTCAGATTTTGTTTGAGTTGGCCCTCCCTTAGTGTTTAGCAGGATGTATTCAGAGGCTGATTTTAGAAGTGTGTTTAGATTTGGACTGAGGTTAGTGTTGTTAATATTATTCTTGTTCATGTTGATCCAGATTCCCTAGATAATAAGAGGAAGGAATGTTTTCCATGTCATAAGAAAGGTTTATATTGTTGAGGTTGCTTAGATTGGTTAGCCAATGATGGTTGGTAATGATTGGTTCATATCTGCAATTGCAATGTTGAACGAAGTCCTGTGTTCGACTCGCCTCGAGAGTAGTAATAGAGAGGAGATGAGAACGAGGAGTTGATCGTGATGAGAGAGAAAATGTGAACGAGGGGTACCGATAAGATTCTCTACTGAGGATTCTTTTGGCTATCAATTCCTTCAGCTTATGATTCTCTTTCTGCTGGGGATCAACATGTTACTCTAGGTCTTTACTTGCGTGACTGGGCATTTCCCGAATACTGATCGGGGGGTCTTTTTCAGACATCTCATATGGGTTTTTGGGTGGGTCTTAAAAAGAAAAGAGTATAAAAAAATCAAAATAACTCTGAATGGGTAAAATATTACAACTCTCGGCACCCGAGGTATCCAATGTCTAAATGGTGGGGTGATTAGAAATTCAGCAGGAGTCCCAAATATTAAGAGTGGAATTGTTGCTAGGTTGCCATCGAATGACTTTATAACTAATGCTCCAACCTTCCAAATAAAGGAATAGTTTATATTTTATGGGGGAATATTTGTTGATAAGGAGGCTAGCCCGGGGCATTGTTGGACTAGAGAGAATTCGTCATGTTAGACCACTTACCAAAGCGGTATTTTTAGAGCTTGCATCGTGTATACCAAGGCCTCCATATTCCTTAGGGCTAGTAATAGTTTTCCAATTGACGAGATGAATTTTTTTCTTTTCATTGGTGGAACTCCAAATGAAATTTCTTTGAATTTGGTCAATTGTTTTATAAATTTATGTAGTCATAATAGTGTATTGCATGACGTGACTTGGAAGGCTGTTTAGGAAAGATTGGGCCAATGTGGTGCGACCGCAATATTGAGGAATTTAGATTTTCAAGTAGTAAGCTTGTTATGCATTTTATCAATAATAAATTGGAAATATTTTGCTTTTGAATTTTTTTTCAAGATAGGAAATCCAAAATACTTGCCAAATGATTGGCTACTCATGATGTTAAAGCCTTTAGCAATGTCTTTTGATAATGTTTGTGGACGGTTTTTGGAGAATAAGATTTTTGATTATTGGAGATTGATTTGTTGTCGAGATAGTTCAGAGAAGACTTTTTAGCAATTATTTATAGTATTGAAATTCTTTATGTCAGTCCGAGCCATTAGAGTTAGGTCGTCTGCAAAAAATAAATAGGATTGCCCATGTTCTTGTTTGATAAATGGATAGGATTCCACAAGCAGGTGTCCACTCAGTTGAGTATAGTTATGGACAATATTTTCATACATAATATAAAAATGTAGGGGTGTAGAGGGCAGCCTTGTCTAATGCTATTAGGGGTAAACAAAATTGTTATTGTTTCATTTACCAGGATTGCAATGTGGCTGGAGCAGATACAATTCATTATGAGCCTTTTGGTCCTTGGAGAAAAATTGAAGTATGAAAGGGTTTGGTAGATGAATGACCATTCAAGTCTGTCGAAAGCTTTTTCAAGATCTAATTTGAGGATCATATTGGCCCTTTTCCCTTTCATTTTTTATGAATTGGTTGTAGATTTCTTTTATGATAATAGCATTATTACATGCTCTTCCACCTTTAATAAAGCTAGCTTGGAAAGGGCTAATTAATTTCTAGATGTATGGTTGGATCCTGTTAGTTATTATCTTGGTAATAATTTTGTAAACAATATTACAGAGTCCTATTGGCCTAAAGTTTTTCAAATTCTTTGCATTGGGTATTTTTGGTATAAGGCATATGTAAGTGTTGTTGATCGCTGGGGGAAGAATTTGGATTTTAAAAATGTTTTGGCACAGGTCAATTACTGAGTGGCCTACTATATTCCAATATTTATGGTAAAAAATGGTGGATACCATCAGGGCCTGGTGCTTTAAATGATTTCATAAAAAAATGGCATTCGTCACCTCAGATGGGTGCAATTGTTTATCTAATGTTGAAAAATCTATCTTTTTGAAATTATGGATGTCTTTTTTTATGCTAGACCATCCAGTCATGTTGTGATTGGTAGTGAACAAGTTTTTAAAGTAATTGGTGATGTGGAGTATAATTTAATTAGGGTCATTTATCCAATTATCAGAATTGTCTTTGAAAAGGGTTATTTTATTTCTACATTTCTTATTGGTAGCCATGATGTGGAAAAATCTGGTGTTTGCATCACCATCTTGAATCCATGAGATTCTAGCTCTTAATTTACAGTAATTATCCTCGTTGCTTAAAATGTTGTTGTAGTCTATTTGGAGATTATTTTCTAGTTCCTTAAGGAAATTGCTAGTAGTGTAGTTTGTAGAGCTTTGAATTCACCTAAGTCTAGCTAGAATATTCTTTTTCTTTTTATACGTATCACCAAAAATTTAAGATTTCCGTTCTTTAATGTTGTCACAAAATTTGGAGGAGGCTAGAGTGTAGCTAGTGTTGTCCCAACTATCATTAACAGGATTGATGAATTGAGGGTGTCTATACCAAAATATTTCTAGTCTAAAGGGTTTATTGGTATTACAAGTTATCTTAGGCATAGTTTCTACTAGAAGAGGGTTATGGTCGGAGTGAGTTTTAGCAATGTGTGTGACAGTTGCCCAAGGAACATTACTTTAGGTATTTTTAAAAAAGAAACATTACTTTTCATCCCGAAGTAGGCGAAAATGAGTACTAAGGATTTTGGCAAGCTTAAAAAATCAGTTTTTTATTTCCAAAGTGCAGTTTGTTTGTGTTTGATTAATTTATGTAAAAAATATTTTTAAACGATATTAGTATTTGACCAATCTTTTAAAATGCACCTTTAGTGGGCGTTTGGACATAAGAATTGTAAAATTCCAAAAAAAAGTGATTGTTTAAAAAGTGAAAATGGTATTTGAAAATTAGAGTTTGTGGTTAGACATGAATATAATTTTGGGTTGTTTTTGAAGTTTTATGAGTGAAATTTTAAAAAATAGCTTTTTGGAAAATTTTGGAAAAACCTAAAATGCATCTTCAAGTGAAATTAGAAATTTTATGACCAATCTACGCTGATTTGAAAAAAAAAGTGAAATTTTTTCGGAAAAAATTTCTTATGTCCAAAGGGGGGCTCTTAGTATTTTTCTCTCTCAAATTTGCTTCTCCATAAACAGATTCTAGAGAGAAACTACTTTTCCTACTTCTATTTAAGCACTCTTTTATTAGTTCGAAATAGGTAGGAAAGCTTCCTGACCACTTAAACTTGTAAGGTTTTAAAAGCCGATACATAAAATTTTAGCTCTCCTATTAGAACACTCGAAATCATTTTTTCGATAACTAATAAACATATTTGACAATTGGCCATACCCATATGGCATCAGTTGTTCTTAATCAGCAAGTCGTGTGAGGAACAGAACGCACATGAGTGTGAAAACCCTCTTCCCAATGCGTAATGATACAAAATGAGTTGTATTTAAGTGTTTTCTTATTCATTCCTTCTAAAATACCATATTCCTCCATTTTTTGTAAACTCTGAAGCTCCATTCCCCCATTTGTAAAATCTAAAGCTCCATTTCTATTTTTTTTTCTTCTTTTTTCCAGATCGTGAAAACGATGGAATTGAAAAGAGACAAACGAACTTTTAGATAATATAACGTCATTGAAATCGAAAGTACGGACCAAACGAAGCTCGATCAGAACGAAATTCACATATAATAAACTAAAAAAGAGAAAAATAGGTGAGTGATTATGATCAAATTTGTAATAGGGTGAGTTATTGTTATCCCATTGGTAACCTAGGTATAACAGGGGAGGGTTTGGGTGGAGAGAGGTTAAAATGAGTGGATGAGGGTCGGTCTATGGAGTAAAAGTGGGGATCCTGATCTATTGGGTTAAGGTTTTCGCGGATCTATTGGGTTAATGTTTTCGCGTCCTTGACGTATAAGACATCCATTGGTCATTTGTTGATTGAATGGACACGTATGTATAATACACACGAGCATGGTTAATGGTCAAATATATTTATTAGTTTCCGAAAAAATAAGTCTGTGTGTTCAAATAAAAAAATTAAAAGTTCATATATCGGCTTTTAAAATTCCTACAAGTTTAAATAGCTAGAAAACTATTATGCCTTTTAAATATTGATCAAACACCTTAACTTTAGAAAAAAAAAATATTTATTGGCCAAAAAAGTAATTTTAGCCCCAAGCAAACAAGGAATCATGGCCAAACTAGTTATAAGACTGACAAAATCACTTATAAAGCCTTGAAATGTGTTTATAAATTGTTTTTTTTTTTTAAGTTTTAGCCCATATAAAAACTAATTATATTTAGTAACCGTACAAATATATAAATTTTATATATAATATATATATATTTTTTCGATTATTATTTTGAGACACTATATTTTTCCACTATCTTTTGCAGTTTCAACTAGTAAATTGAATTGCTTCTAAAAGTTGGTACGCCCTATTTGATAAACGACTTCTACAATTATTATTCTTATTATGCGTGCAAAATTACTTTTCCCCAAAGCGGCGAAGCCCCGTATTACCCCTCCAAGTATTTGTTTGTGGAATAAATAGAAGGCCAAATTTCTACATTAATTTTTTCTCTTAAACCGCAAACCCCATTTCCCTTTAAAACCTCTTCAAATTCCCAAAACTCCATTACCTTCTTTCTCTCTTACCATCCCCACAATCACAATTCACAATTCACAATATTTGCATTTACACTATCACATTAGTTGTACCTCTGTTGCCAGTAATAGGTACTATCTTCTTCTTACCCTTCTTGATTCTCTCTTCTTTCTTTTTTGTCTATCTTGTAAAGTAAAGCTCGTGGCCCTTTTCCTTTCTTTTTTCTTTTTAAGGGTATCTTTTAAAGATAAGCACTCAACCCACACGCATACATGTAGCGAATTTCTAAAACCAGCTTTACTTTCTTCTGTTGGCTTTTTTGCTGACCCAGAAACTAATTTCTTTGCTTGTAAGTTATTGGACTTGTTTTTTTTTTTCGTTGGGGTTTGTTATGTAGGAGTGAAAGAATGATCGTTTGTTGTGTTATGTATGTAATCTGCACTTTAGAAGCAGAATTTCATTATTCGTATAACATTCCCATTATAAATGCAGTAACTTTTCTATCGTTGAATGAACATACTGCAGGCGAAAAGTGTAAACATGTACTGACTTCTCTAAAACCTGATTAGCTGTTGAATAAAGTATTGACATTGGATGGAAATTGATTCATTTGTCCTGTTGGATTCTTGGCAACAGAATGAGTATTCGAATCATATTAGGAAATTGTTACTAGTATTTAATATTGTACTGTGTTCTTGGCCTGTGCTGGTGAAGAAATCGCACCTTCAGAGGATGAAGGTTGCGGAGATGAGGATGCTTAGGTGGATGTGCGGGCTCACCAGGTTAGATAAGATTAGGAACGAAGTTATTCGGGAGAAGGCGGGGGTGACCACAGTGGATGAGAAGATGCGAGAGGCAAGGCTTCGGTGGTTCGGGCATGTGCGGAGGAGAAGCCCCGATGCCCCGGTGAGGAGTTGTGAGCGGCTAGCGGTGGTCGATGTGAGGCGAGGCAGAGGGAGGCCTAAGAGATACTGGGGAGAGGTAATTAGGCAGGACTTGGCCAGTATGCGAATTTCCGAGGACATGGCCCTTGATAGGAAAGTTTGGAGGTCTAGTATCGGGGTTGTAGGATAGGGGCTTTTAGAGTTTTCGTACTCCTTTCCGGGGTGGGTGAGGCGCGGTAGGGCCACCCATAGAGGATTAGTTTTCTTTCTCTTGTGGTAGTCATTTCTGTTTGCTACTGTTTTAATATTATTGCATGTCGATTTATTTATGGTACATATGTCTCTTATGTTTAGTTAACTATTTATGTGATGTATGCCGGTGTAACTAATGCTGCTTTTGTTTTTGTTTTTTGTTTCCCTTTCTTTTCCCTGCGCCGAGGGTCGATTGGAAACAGCCTCTCTGCCCTTTTGGGTAGAGGTAAGGCCTGTCTACATATTACCCTCCCCAGACCCCAGTTTCTGGGAATATACTGGGTTGTTGTTATTGTTGTTGTTATTCTTGGCCTGTGCCGGCCTCATAATTATAAGATCATCGGTGCTCAACAAATTTTAGTCTGAAAATGCTACCGAGATTGGATGCTCAGTTAATATATTTGTATGATTTACTAGCTATTCTATTTAAATAATAGTGTTTGGACCCGAATTCAGCTTTAACTTCGGTCCGCCATTGTTCTTGGCCTCACTGTGCTTTCTAATTGATGCATGATGGAAATCAGTAATGAAGCGCCTTTTCAGTGTAGGAGTTGAATTGGTCTAAGTATTCAATTCTTCCTGGCAAAACTATGGAAACTGGAAGAAGTCCAGCTAGTGGTCCAAAGAAATTGCCTTTCACGCCGAAGGCTATCATACATCAGAGATTTGCTGCTAAAGCTTGCTATAAGGTCGAGGAGGTTCAAGAGGTTGCACAAAATGGATGTCCTGGTTTAGTGATCCCTCAGAAAGGTCCTTGCCTCTATCGCTGTACGCTCCAACTTCCAGATTTTTCTGTAGTCTCTGAAACCTTCAAAAAAAAGAAGGATGCTGAGCAATCTGCTGCTGAGAAGGCTATACAAAAGGTTTTGCCTTTTTCTCTGTTCTTGAGCTATTTAAATATTTGAAGGAGAAGAGCGAGGCTTTACCGTAGGAGCTATTTAAATATTTGAAGGAGAATAGCCCAGTACAAAAGAAAAAAACTTACACTTGGTAAATTGGGTCTCAAGGAAACAACTTTTTTACTTTCCCCTTTTTGCTGACTCAGGTGGTAGACTCCAACTCTTAATCATAAACCATCCATTTCACTTAAAGTTTATCTTTGCTAGGCATGCTCTTATAATGGGTGCTGCAAAGTTGATAATTTTCTCTCTCTCAGGTTGTCGCGTAGATCTAAATTGTCCATGAAAAGTTCATCATTACCTCATGATTGTCATTTCTGTATGCTTTTGTGATCAGTTTTAACGTATGAAGTGGACAAGTTCCATTTTTTCTCTCAGATTTAAGCTTTGTTTTACAAATGTGAAATGCTAATGCATTAATGACTCATGGTTGTTGCTTATCTGCAGTTAGGCATCCAGCCTAAAGAAGATAATCTCACTGTGGAGCAAGCGTGGGATGAGCTGGCTGGTCGACTATCATATTTATTTTCAATTGAGGTATGTAGCCGTGTTGGTGTTAACGTGATGATGCAATTCTTCTTGGAGTCAGCTTCAAGGTTACAAAGTTTCACTAGCCATCGAGATTAAGTGAGAACTTTGATTTATATACATGTTTGTCTGCACAAGAAAGTTTTTAATGAATTATAATTACTTGAAGATGAAGCTGGTTATACAGGGTATTGTCACTTTGTCGTGAAATTTATTTTCTATAAAACAGCAAACACTATACCAAAGATGTCATTTTTAGTAATATCTCATCTCTGGAGATTTTTTTTTTTTTGCAATTTAAAAGCCTTTCCGTGCTATTTGATTGTTTGTAGAGTCTGAAATATGATGTTTTTATGCTTTATTGAAACTTGCCCAAGGTTTCATTAGAAAATATAAAATTTCCTATGGTTTCATCATATATTTTGAGACATGTTCTTATAAACAGTTCCATTGAGTTTGTGAGATATTTAATGCTCATGAAGGTTCATTAATATTTTTTGAATTTTCATTAGGTCCAGCTTCAGTAGATAATAATTACTGAGTTTTTTTGTTTGTAGGATTACATGATGTAAACGGATTCACTAATTGGATGTAGTTATGTAATGCATTTTTTCCTGCAGCTAATGAACTACCTGACTTAATGCTATTTATGGTTCACTTTTTTCGTTTCCGGTTGATGATAAAAGTTCTTGCCTTCAATTCATCCGCTTAGCGGTCACTTCAGAGCAGCATTGCAGAGAGGAGGTCACCTTAGTGGATTTATTCCTGTAGCAGCTATTGCTGCGTTTGATGCTAAGATTAATAGCTTATGTAAATATATAAATCCTGAAGTGGAGTCGAATCACTTTTTGGTGATGTCACTTATTATTGAAGCTGCTAAGAGGTTAGCGAATACGCTTTTGTTCTCTGAGGAGAAGCTTTCATTGCAGAGGCTAAATCCACACCCTCCTGAGATTATACAGTCTTTACTAAAGAATGAATCTAGTTTCCCAGAGAGCATTTCAATTGAAGCAGTACGTATTCCAGCTTCAGCAGAGAAGATTGTGGAACCTTCAATACTTGATGCCTCTTTTGGCAATTATTACCTGGATGCCATTGCTAAGGAGCTAGGGGTTAAGGATGCTTCTAAGGTTCTGATTTCTAGGTGAGAGGATATATACAGAGCATTGAACTAGTACTTTGTTTGACTGGTAAAATGTTGTGAGCTTGACTTGTAACAATCAGAAGTCGGTTTTAATGCAGTATGGTAAGAAGTATATGGAGGAGCTCCTATCCAGTGATGGATGCAGCCTTTATGCTGCGAGTTCAACCCAGTATTCTCAATACAAAGTTTAAATATACACGTGAAGAATCACTAAAAGCTCAACAAATATTAAATCTGCACACAATTTCAAAGTACAATTGCCATTGGTCTAGTGGTGAGAACGCAATGTGCGATGTGTAGGTTTGGTGCATGTCACAGGTTTGAAATTTGCTGCAGACAAAAGCCTGGTATTTAAGTAGAGAAGGGTAGAGAGACGGGCCCCACTACTCACCGAATTTTGGACCGTGCACCATTGTCCCTTGGGGATTTCTCTGTTGTCAAAAAAAAAAGGAAAAGACCAGAAGTACAATGAATTTAGTGCTAATAGCTTTGAAGGTTTAAACCATCAAATTTAAATCCCAGATCCACCTTTGTTTCTATCTAGAGTTTTCTGATAAGTTGTATTGTTCCTTCTTCCATGCTGGTATGATATATACTTGATGCATCTTGGTCTTTATTTCTTAAGCAAGACAAAATTAATCTAGTATGATGAAAGCTGACACCCTTCATCATAAACTGGTTATGGATGGATGTTGGAAGTTAGTTCATGGCTGGTTCAATGTGAGCTGTAAGGTAGTTTTGTGGTTTATGTTAGAGCAGGCTGGATCAAATAAATAATTGCTTCCATTTAAATTGAGCATTTCCTGTATCTTTGATGATGAACATTTGTTTTCTGTTACAGGACTATTGGCAAAGCATCCTCAGAAACAAGGTTGTACTTCTGTGCTCCAGAATCCATAACGATTGGCCCATCATCAGAGTTACATATGAAACTAGCCAGTTCATTTAGAGAATTTAATGCCATTGCGACCTACCTATCTGGTCTAGAAATATACGGTGATGCAATTTTGGCATCTGTAGGATACACCTGGAAGTCTACTGATCTTTTTTATGAAGATTTACCCTTGCGTGCATATTACAGGTATGTCCTTGGCACCATTTTTGAGTTTTTAGTCAGCGAAGTCTGGCTGAATCAAAACTGAGTCTGGCTTAATTACAATTGGATTGTCATCTAGGATAGCAGAATTATGATAGCCATTGTAGTAAGTTTTCCCCCTGAGATCTGGGTGTGGTGGGCTAAATAATGGAGACAGTGAATTTGCATGATGAGTTTAGGGTGCCGAACTCAGGACCTGAAGGTGTTGTACTTCAGGAATTTCTTTTCTTTTTTATTTTTGTTTTTCCTTTTGATTTTTTTATTTAACTGTGACACTCAGTTGCTATCATTGATTTGCATAATATTTTACTTTTCTTCTTTTTTATTTCACTCATAATAGCGGGGTTCATTTCCTTTTCTCTCTTTTTCCTCTCAAGAATACTTGCCAACAAGATACCTAGCGGAATTTACAAGTTGTCAAGAGAAGCAATACTTGCCGCAGAGCTGCCCACAACATTCACAACAAGGAGCAATTGGAGGGGTTCTTTGCCCAGAGATATTCTCTGCACATTTTGCCGCCAGCATCGATTATCTGAACCTGTCTTTTCAAGCGATTCCTTTGAACCTCTGCCAGATTTAACTGGACATAAAAGATTGAGGGATACAGCATCAAGTGGAGACGAAATTAATGAAGGTGATCTTGCTGCTTCTGCTACTGCTGCTGCACAAGGAGGGTGTACTCTAGTCTATAGATGTACAGTGAAGATATACTCCAAGTATCAGGATTTGATTCTGCTGTGTTCACCAAAGGAATCTTATAAGAAACAGACTGATGCAATTCATAATGCTGCTTTAAAAGTTCTCTTATGGTTGGATAGATTTCTTGATAAAGTTGCTATGTCTGTGGAGGAGATGACATCATCTGCAAAGGGACTTGATGTTCTTATTTATC
The DNA here is from genome assembly GCA_032618575.1 of Nicotiana noctiflora. Classification (NCBI taxonomy): domain Eukaryota; kingdom Viridiplantae; phylum Streptophyta; class Magnoliopsida; order Solanales; family Solanaceae; genus Nicotiana; species Nicotiana noctiflora. Next base: position 10,819 of record JASVEL010001440.1, read on the forward strand.
CTCAACAGTTTGTTAAGGAGTTCTCATCATGTCAATTCTTGCCCAAATATCGGTGGAGCACTGCAACACTAGCAGACAGCTCTCTGTGTTCTAGCTACTCTTATGTACAGAAGAACACGCTTGAAGACGAAGTATCATCTGTTAGGATAAGTGGTGAATATTCTGGAACGACTCCATCTAATGGTTCTTTGGTGTGTGTGACTTACAACATATATTTAGTCACGGAAAGCGAAGGCATTAAGGAACAGCTTGAAGGGTCTAAAGAGTTTGAATTTGAGATTGGCAGTGGAGCCACATCACCTGTTCTCGAAGCAGTTGTAACACAGATGTCCATTGATCAGTTTGCATGTTTTACTATGGAATTGCCTTCCAAAGAGACTGTTCTAGCAGTGGCTCGTGATTCTACAACGGTCCTTTCATTATTGTCTTCAGGTAAGTAAGGCAGTTGTTTCCTTTTGTTCTGATTTTGTTTTTTTTTTGCTCTGTTTGTGTTGATTTCCATTTTAGAACATGCATTCCACAGGATATTTGTCGTGTCGAACCCATATAAAATTTCTGTTGTATTCCGATAATCTAGAGTTTCCTTTCCTCTCTGGAGACAGGTACTTGTACGATGAAATGTGAAGTTACCTTACTGCGGGTGACAGTACCCCTGGAGGATAGAATGGAACAGGCCTTATTCTCTCCCCCATTATCAAAACAACGTGTTGAATATGCATTGCAGCACATTAGAGAATCTTGTGCTGCATCTTTGGTATAGGCCTTTTCAAATGATTTTGCTGTCTTTTTAGATGATAAAAAGACTTGATTCTGATCTTTATCCCATCACAGGTTGATTTTGGATGTGGTTCTGGAAGTCTCCTGGAGTCTTTATTAGCTTATCAAACCTCTCTTGAGAAAATAGTAGGCGTTGATATTTCACAGAAAGCTCTTGCTCGTGCTGCCAAGGTCTGATACGCTCACAGCCTTTTTATACTGCTTTCCAACTTTCACAATCTCTCACAGTAATTGTCCTTCAGTTGCTTCTTTTCTTTCTACTGCATTTATTTTCTTAGTAATGGTAATAAGAGCTTGTGCATTCTCTAACTTGACTATGTAAGTTGAAAACTGAACTGTGATTCGAGCGAGTGAGAAAAATCAGGATCTGCAATGTGTGCCAATCCAATATTTAGATATTATCCTGTGTCGTCAGCTAGATTTAGTTTTGCCTATGCTTTCAGTGTGACATTATCCATCTGATAGGTAATGACAGTATTTTCGGATTGTGAAAGCTAGAGAGATGTTTCCTTATTCAGGAAAAAATTTAACATTCCAGATCAGAAGAATCTAATTTTTTTAAATAAGTTGGATAAAGTAGGTTCTTCATATTAGCTTGACATTGCTGAAATGAGAATGTCATTGCATTAAATGTAAAAACAGTAAAAGAAAGAAAAAGACTGATAAACAAAGAGTATAAGTAATAGCTGAAGTAGCTCCAGCAGCAACAAAGATAAAAATAAAAATAAAAATAGAAAAAGAAAAAGAAAGATGGTCCAGATGGTTATATGCCCATTAGAAGGTTTAAGATTTACTTATTGGGAAGGCTGATAGCATAATCATCACTTGGGAAGTCAAGGGAATACACAAATGATTTGGAAAAAAAATTGAATTGAATACATAACAAATATGATTTTCTGATTATGATTGTTGAATTATGCTAATTTGAGTTCAGATGACTATTTGAAGGTTAATTAAAAAAAAAGGTAATCACATGGCTCCATATAAGATACTTGGACAGAGAAATGTTAAGGTCCTTTTAACCCCCCCCCCCCCCACCCACCCGCCCACACACAAGTAGTTGTAGAACTGATATCGTTTTCTATTTCCTTAGTCTAGCATTGGAAACTCCAAAGTAGATACCATTCAGTCAGTGGTGGTATAGGATTCTAGAATTGGGAAATATGGTATTGGACTATCATGAGAAAATGAAATAGCTTTTGGTGAAACTTTCCAACAAAAAAAAAAAATAGTTTCTGGTTGAAAAAGAAAAAACTTTTTCTTATTGGGAAGTATGGCAAGCAACTTTGAAGCTTCAGGAATATAGCAACATGAGCTTTTTCTTAGACATTCAGAACTAATAAACTAATGAGGTCAAATATGTTAGTTCAAGATGCTAAGAGATTTCTGATTAGCATAGTTCACTTTTTCTTTCTGTTGCATTGATGGAGCATAGTTCTAAACATTAATGTCTGCCACATGTGTTGCTGGTGACAAATTATAATTTTAACTTTTCTTATTTATGCGTTCACTAAGAGTCTTCTTAATTTCCAGATACTTCATTCAAAGCTCAATGGAAATATAGAAGCTAAACAACCGACTAACAGAATCAAGTCTGCAATACTATATGAGGGTTCGATTTTGACTTGTGATTCTCGGTTATGTGGGTATGACATTGCAACCTGTTTGGAGGTAATTGGTTCCTCTTCTAGTGATGGTTACACAGCTTTCCGGGTTTCATTTTTTCTTGCTCTGAAAAATTGAGCTTTAGGACACTTAGTTTCATGAAGTACTTACGTAAAAATGCTTGTGTACATTATATCCATGCCAAAAATGAGGTCTATGGCTGGTTCTATCATTCTTTTTTATTGAAGAAGTTGAGCACAGTGGCAGAACCAGGATTTTTACCAAGGGGATTCAGAATATTAAAAAGTGAACACAAGAACAAGCCAAGGGAGTTCAACATCTACTATTTATGCATAAAAACAATTTTAACCTTATATATATATATATATATATATATAGTGTAATTTTCCGGTGAAAGGGGTTTAGGGATGAACCCCCTTCCACCACCCTAGCTCTCCCCAATTTGAGCTGATCAGTGAACTTAGTGTCTGGAGAGGATCTGTCAACTAGATTGCTGTAGAATGGTTTAATATGTTATCTTACCAAAAAAGAGTTGTCGTAGATGGTTTTATATGTTAGATGTCTTATATTAGTATTTGAGGTCAGAAGGTTGATATTATGGACCAATAAACAAAATGTGATTAAAAGTGGTATGTGGGAGAAAGTAGTTTCTGAAGCTTGTCATTATATAAGTTGGAGATTGGTGCAAGTGAGATATTGAAACTTCTATTCATTTGACTAGGATAGTAATGCCCGTACCAGCACGGGCCCAATTGTATTATAGATACTCAAGTCTTTTCTTTATCTTTTTGAATCACAAGATTACAATTAATAATACAGAAAATTAAATGCTACATAAACATTTGGTCAAAACTCAGAGGAGTTTTGATACATGACTTGACACATATTTCAAATGTTTCTGTTACTTATTTTCTTCATGTAATATAATAGTGTGGCTAATTATGTCTTCTGCTTTCTTGAAGCTTGTACTCACAAGATGCATAAGACAGCACAATCTTCTCTCTAACCAATAGCTCCTCTTTTAATTTTACTAAAGCTGGACTGCACAATCTTCTCTCTAGCCACAGTACTCTTTTAACTTTACAAAAGCTGGGGGAGACAACGATAACAAATCTTACCATCACATTGACCTAGAAAATAATAAAATATGTGGTTTAAACACCATAAATTTGAGAATATAACTGAAAGAGATAGAATTCATAATCTGAGGCACATCATTTATTCACATAAGTTCAGTGGACTTAAACAAAATTCTAAGTGCCAATTAGCGTAAGGAATCAAGTTTGAGGTAAACATTTAGTTGCCCCTCAAACCCAGAAAATAAAGAGAACCGTGAAGCACAATGAAAAATATTTTATCTTATTTTTGGTCACAGAAAATTTTTCAATTTGTCCCACAATGTGTAACAAAGTTTCTTATCATGGAAGTAATCACCAATTTCATAGAATACACGCTTTGTCAAACTTCAGTTCCTCTTTTCTAATAAGAATCAATGATGGCGAGGAAGACAACCTGGAGCGCGAGGGCTTTCGTCGGCGCTGGGGAAGAAATGAACTATGAAGTATGTTGGAAAGAAAAAGAGAGGAGAAAAGCGGTGGGTGTTTGGGGATACATTAAATGACGGATATAACCCTGACTTGAAAGTAAATGACTTCCAAACAGACACGTCGAAACCACTAGCTCTTCTATTATAAAAAAATTTGAAATAGACATCAGACTGATTTTTCTGTAGCCTTCACATGAGTTTGCAGAGATAGTCACGGTGACTCACATACCAGAAGAGCATAGTGCCAGTACTCACTAATAAAGAGTGTAAGAGTGCAAATAATAAGTTTTCATACTGAGTTTGTGTAATGGGTTGCTAGATCATACGCTATGACAATGATATTTTCAAGTTGCATGTTAGGGTCTATCCACTTAGCAAATTATCTGTTTAGTTAAAAGAATTTTGCCCTGCTAAGGAGACTGGTGATGCATATGATGGTTCTGCAGTTCTTTATTTGCACTTATTGGCTGAATTAAGTATGAATTATTTGGCACCTTTTCCTTTGTGTTTTTCTTTTTGTTACTTATTTCTTATTATTCCCATAATTTAAGTGGTCTTGCCTTTCCATCGTGATATATATAGAGAGTTTTTTAGATAGGTTTCTTCAGTTATTGATGATACTAGGTTGATACATTTTGTCAGCTCAGGTAGTTGAATGAGACTTTGCTTTTCTGCAGTTATATATCCATCATCTGTCTTTTCTTTGTTCCATACAATCTGTAAAAATTAGATCATCTATTGATCATGAAAGATGGGAATTTTGATCAACTATAGGTGATTGAACACATGGAGGAACATGAAGCATGCTTGTTTGGCGATATTGTGCTCAGTTCATTTTGTCCACAGATTCTTATAGTATCCACTCCCAATTATGAGTACAATGTGATTCTCCAGAATTCTTCTCCTCAACACCAGGAAGAGGATCCAGATGAGAAGAGCCAGCAGCAATCTTGCAAATTTCGCAATCATGATCACAAATTCGAGTGGACTAGACAGCAATTTTGCCAATGGGCATCTGAGCTAGCTTTAAGGCATAATTATGATGTTGAGTTCAGTGGAGTTGGCGGAGAGCCTAACAAAGAGCCAGGATTTGCCTCCCAAATTGCTGTCTTTAGAAGAAAAGATGGCAGTCCCGCCAATGCAGACTTTACTAAACACTTTGATGTTATTTGGGAATGGAGTAGCAGCAGTAATTCAAGGTCTTAACTGTAGATGTTTTCTAACAAACTCATTTTTTGCTGAATCTTAACTGTAGGTACTCTCTAACAAACTCATTTTTTCGTTAGTCATGTCGATTTCAGAAGCCTTAGAAGTCTTCTCCTCCATTCATACCTCTTCTTTTCCCCTATAAATGGAAGATTTGCTCATGATTTCTTTTGCTTATACTAAGTGCCGACTGTTCTAGAAAATCATACTTAGTATTCCTTGCCTAAATGCGCAGAAATATCTACTTACTAGGTGCAAAATGATACTAGCTGTTTGAAGAAGAAAAATACGGTACTCCTAACTCATGGTTTAACATTTATGCTTGAGTTTTAGTTTTGTTCTGTTTTCCATTCACCTTCACTTGTAGAGATGGTCTGTAACTCATGGTTACAGACTCTTTTTTGTACTTGTACCGGTTGGCCCGAAAGACAGTTCCCACAGTTGAGCAAGCTGTAGGATTGCTAAGAACCAGTAGAAAAGCTCGATATGGTTCTCGTTTCTCTTAACTTTTGAGAATAAAGGGGTAAATTCCAAAGATCACCCTTGACTAGCTATATTCAGATGCAGAAAAATTCTGTTAGTACTTGATACAAGTCTCTGTGGGTTCAAAACTCAGACTTATCATTTTTTTTACTTGTACCGCGTATACTTGTGTGTACATTTAGGAGCAACAGTATTTGTGTATTGTTAAATATATGTAGATCGAAATAACAATAATTTAACAACAATACCGACCGAAATCGGTCAGTAAATTAATAATAATCTAAAAATTAATTTTTTTATGAAAAACAATTGACCTTGAGCGGGAAAAAATAAATTAAAATTTCTTACAGATTTCGGTCGGTATGTTTGAAATTTTTTAAAACTTTTTTGGTAGATAATATGCAAGTATGATTATGTCTTGGTCAAAGATTGACCAATTTCTAGCTGACATCGGTCGAAATTTTTATATGTATCAGACGTAGCAATTGTGGGACCACTTTTTCCAACCGATGGTGGTTGGTATCTTTGAGTGAAATTTTTTTCTTTGACTTTTGCGATCAATTTTTCGATCGATTTCGGTCAATTTCCTCTTTCGATCCATTTCGATCAGTATGTTGTGGAAGGTTTTTGGTAATTTTTTGGTAGTGTGACAGTGTTTTATAAGGCAAGGGCGTGAGGCCGGACGTTTTACTTAATACGGGGTGAGGTGAAAGCCTCGAGACATGGGACGTAAACCCCACGAATCTTTAATTTTTTAAATTTATGAATTAATAATATAACATTATAACACAATAAAATATAAAAGATGCATTAAAAGTTCAAGAAAACTAAACAGAACTAAAGAAACTCATATAAAATAATATATTTAACATGTTTTACAAGTATAAATAATACAATAATGTTAAAGTTACTATGAAATATAAATTAACTCCAACCTCTTAATTTTCACACAGCTAAAAATTATAATTTCTTAAAAGACATTGTCAAGCTGCATATTTTACCTTTTTAAAAGTAAAAACACAATAAACTTTCAATACTGTAATCTAAAATATTACTCCTTCATGAGTAAATATGAAATTATTATTAGATAGTAAAATAAAAATGTATGATAATTTTGAGAGACATGGAACTAATACATGAAGATCTTCAAGTCAGATATAAATTTTGTTATCTGTATTTAGAAGAAATATTTAAATGATATTCACATTCACGATGTTCCCAGTAAATACGTAATAATATGTTTGGTTATTTGAGTTATTCACAATTTTCATATTTCTATAAATAAAAAGAGCTTTAATCATCCATTTATTAAAGAATTTTGAGAGTTAACAGTGCAAATTAGTGAATTCAACACATGATTTGCATAGTAACTGTTGGGCGAGTCCCGAGCGTTGAGCGTTAGGCGTGTATAGGGCGCACTATTAAGCGCTTGGGGGCATAAGCCTCATAGAACTAAGCCTCACACATAAGTCTCAAGACGTTTTGATAGTGCCCGCCCGACGCGAGCCCAGAAAAGCCTTTTAAAACAGTTGTGAGGTAGCACTACATTGTTGTTTATTTTTTTGAACTCGCGTTTCTCTTAACTTTTGAGAAGAAAGGGGTATATTCTGATGCAGAAAAATTCCAACATTGCGGTGACGCGCATTTGATTTGGACTAGAAATGTAGATTAATATTGTTTTGCTGTCTTAGTCTGTTGTATATATATTTCAATTGGCTGATGCAGCCTGCAGTTTGAAATTCTTATTTTTTTAAAATGACAAGTTGGATTGTCCCATTTCTTTAACCAAAATATTACTACAAAGTTCCAGGAAGTTGCTGCCGAAAGCTGCACGCAATATTTCTATATATATAATTGCCTTCTATATATTAAAATACATAAGCTTTTGGCTTAGCTATAGCGTCAGAGTGGTTGAATCTTCTCATTTATAGAAATTTAAAACACGGACAATGCACCATATATTTGAACACTTTGCTTTATATCATTAATATCTCAAATTACTAAGTTATTTGTTTTTTCAGTAGTGCTGTAATTCCTTCAATGGATAATGAGAGAAAACCTCTTCATATAGTTATGTTCCCATGGTTAGCCATGGGACATATTATACCTTTTTTCCATTTATCAAAGTGCTTAGCACAACGAGGCCATAAAGTGACCTTCATTTCCACTCCAAAAAACATTGAGAGATTAGATAAGGTTCCCTCTGATATTGCTCACCTGCTAAATATTATTACCATTTCTTTGCCAAAAGTGGAAAACTTACCATATCAGGCTGAATCCTCAATGGACATACCTTATCAAAAAGCTTCCTTCTTGAAAATTGCTTTTGATTTGCTCGAAACCCCGTTAATCAATTTTCTTGAAAATTTATCAGACCCGAAACCAGATTGGATTGTTTATGACTATGCATCTCACTGGCTACCTCAACGTGCACGCGACTTAGGCGTCTCGTGTGCTTTCTTTAGTCTGTTTACTGCTGCAACTATGGCCTTTATTGGACCTCCTCAGGTTTTGCTTAATGATGAAAGGTCAATACCTGAGGATTATACAGTTGTTCCGAATTGGATTCCTTTCGAAACAGACGTTAAATATCGGCTGCACGAGATTAAGAAGAATTTTGAAGCACCAGTAGATGAGTCTGGGACATCTGATGGAGCCAGATTTGGTGGTTCAATAGATGGAAGTGATGTTTTATTGTTTAGAACTTGTGTTGAGTTTGAACCTGAATGGTTCAACTTGGTTTCTGAGCTTTTTCAGAAACCTGTTATATCTATTGGTGTACTTCCTCCATCTATAGAAGATTTGGGCCACAACAGCAATGATACAACATGGCTAAGTATTAAAAAATGGCTAGATATGCAAAACCAAAATTCTGTGGTATATGTTGCACTTGGAACTGAAGCAACATTGAGTCAAAATGAGCTGAATGAGCTAGCTCTGGGCTTAGAAAAATGTGGATTGCCATTCTTTTGGGTAATAAGAAATCAGCCAAGAATGAATCAAGAAGAGTCACAAATGCTTCCTGATGGTTATGAAGAGAGAGTTAAAAACAGAGGTATAATTTATAGAGGTTGGGTTCCACAGGCAAAGATACTAAGTCATTTATCGATAGGAGGATTCTTGACTCACTGTGGATGGAATTCGGTCATAGAAGCACTTTGTTTGGGGCGGGTTTTGATTATGTTTCCAGTGATGAATGACCAAGGTTTGAATACTAGGTTGTTGCAAGGTAAAGGGGTTGGTATAGAGATACCAAGAAATGAAAATGATGGATTGTTTACTAGTGAATCAGTGGCTGAAACTGTGAAGTTTGTAGTGGTGAGTGAAGAGGGAGAGACATTGAGAGCAAATGCAAGACAAATGAGAGGTTTGTTTGGAGATAGGAATAGAAATGGAGAACTTATTGATGATTGTGTTGGTTATTTGATGGAAAATAGGGGACACAAGCATTCGAGCTGAATAATCTTTGCCCAAGAAAAGGAGAGAATAATCTTTATGATATCGCTCGACATTTTTCGTACAATAAATGTATATTTGATGTTTAATGCCCTCTTCTCTCGTGTAATAGAAATAGATATGTGGACAAAAATGGAGTCAAAATTTTTTTTGTTCCACTTTTCCTCCTCCTTCAACCATGTAATATCGTGGACAATAATCAATAGTAAAATAGATGTTATAATCAAGCTAAGTTTTATTTTTTCTTTTATTTTTAATTAATATCAACTTGGCTTATATGATATTGTTTGTGTTCTTTTGGTATTATTCAAAATATCTGGCTCCCACTAACGATTTCACTTTATATAATTGTTAGGTGTGCGAACAAAATTTTACATTGGTAGCTAAAAAGATTAGGAGTCTGCATATAATGTGTGTTGTGAGGTTTTTGGGGGAAAATCGTGCGAATTTGGGCCAAAACGGATAATATCACACCATATTAAAAATATTTTCGGACTAGTTTAGCCCAACAATAACTTTATTAAGAGTTCAAATTCATTGCTAATTCATTTTAGAAAATGAGTGAAGAAGGGAAGATGACGGTTTGAAAATAAGTTTCAGAATTTATTAGTTGGAGCTCGGTTAAAAAGCAATGGCTTATATGACTTATAATGTCATTTTTTAAGCAAACTTTTAACGAAAATATGGATAATTAATTTCGGAAACTTTTTTCCTTCATACAACAAAAATTCCTCTCTTTTTAAAAAAAAAATAGTAGGAAACAACAAGAAGATAAATGTACATCACTGAGAAACGATTTGTTTTTCTCCCTCGTCCTGTGGCTTCTCAGTCCTTAACTGTGCTCCATTTGCTCGCCTAATCTGTTAGTCAATGCCGATTCGACTGGCACTTTGTAAGCCCTTATTCTCCATATCCTTCGCTATATTTAACCGGTTTCATTGAAGACCCAAGTGTGATTCTTGGAGGTTCCACTAGTACTGTGTCCACCAGCTGTTCGACCAAATGCTCAGCCGGAGTTGTTGCATGTTTTCAACCACCCATGAGACCTTTCCCTGGTCTTCATCCATATATCCTATCTCACAGAGTTGTAGTACCAGTACAGCTGCTTCTGAAATACCTTCCTCAAGTCTTGGAAGAAGAGGGGAAAGAGTTGTTTTCATGGCTGTTTGTAGTAACAGAATTAACCACAGAAAACTCCCAAAGAACCTCAGAAATCCTCGACGACCCAAGCTTCCACCAGACATGGACTATAGCTTCAAAAGGGTCTTGATCGAGGATGCTGACAAGATTACTCAGCAGCCAACTATTGATACTTTTACTGCTGCTGATGAGGAAATTGATGAAGATTTGGAAGTGGAAGTAGAAGAGACTATTTGGGAGTCGGATGAGATGGAAGCAATTTCATCTCTTTTCAAAGGGAGGATCCCTCAGAAGCCTGGAAAATTGAATAGAGAAAGGCCTCTGCCTCTGCCCCTTCCTTACAAGATTCGACCTTTAGGACTTCCTACACCAAAGAGATTCTCAAATGTTTCAAGGCAATCCATATCAAAGCAAGTGTACAAGAATCCAACTTTCTTGATTGGTTTGGCCAAAGAAATTCAGGGCCTTTCAAAAGAGGAAAATGTATCAAAGGTTCTAAGTAAGTGGGGTCCCTTTCTTCGAAAAGGATCATTATCGTTGACAATCAGAGAGTTGGGTTACTTGGGCCTTCCTGATAGAGCTCTGCAAACATTCTGTTGGGTGAAAAAACAACACCATCTTTTCCCAGATGATCATGTTCTTGCTTCTACCATTGAAGTTTTGGCAGGGTCAAACGAGTTAAAAGTGCCATTTGATTTGGATAAATTCACTGGCTTAGCTAGTCGGAATGTGTATGAAGCAATGTTGAGGGGTTTCATCAAAGGAAGAAGCCTGAAGCTTGCATTGAAGCTTCTCTCAATAGCTAAGGGATGTAATAGAGTGCTTGGTACTGGGGTGTATGCTAAGCTAATATTGGAGCTTGGCAAGGATCCTGATAAAAGCACACTTGTCTTGGCATTGTTAGAAGAGCTTGCTACGAGAGATGATCTGGATTTGACACCACAAGACTGTACAGCTATCATGAAAATTTGCATTAGGCTGGGAAGATTCGAGATTGTGGAGGGATTATATGATTGGTTCAGGAAATCCGGTGGCAATCCAAGTGTAGTTATGTATACTACTCTGATTCACTGTCGTTATTCAGCAAACAAATATAGGGAGGCGTTAGCCATGCTATGGGAAATGGAGGCTTCAAATTGCCTTCTTGATCTTCCAGCTTATCATGTAGTGATTAAGCTCTTTGTTGCTTTGAACGATGTCTCAAGGGCTGTACGCTATTTCTCTAAACTAAAGGAAGCAGGTTTTAGTCCAACATTTGATATATACTGCAGCGTGATTAGAATTTACATGGCTTCTGGAAGGCTGGCAAAGTGTGAAGATATTCGTAAGGAGGCAGAGATGGCTGGATTCAGGTTGGACGAACATACAATGGCAAAGTTGCAACAATGAAATTTGAGTATCTTGTGATGTATTTAGATGTACTTGAGTTCCTGTTGTTTAAATTCAGACACCCCTCTTCGTACTTGCATAGTTAATAGCATTGTAACTGTTGGCAACCATAGGTTCTTCTAATATATTACCTTTTCCACCTTAGGTCTGCAAAATGATGCAATTTTGCAATAGAATTTTTCTGGAAAAAGTGTACTTGCTTTAACAAGAAGAAAAGCCAAAGGGCATTGTGGCATCCGGTTTATAACTTTATAACAAGAAGAAAAGTGTAATTGCTTTCAGTGGTTTATAAGTTTGGAGGCAAATGTTCTGACGTTTTGAGATTGCAAGCGTGATCTAGGGCGATGTATGCGGCAATTGAGACAATTTACAATTAGATTCTCACTTGCCTTTAACGTTACTAGATATCATACGCAACCATTGCAATGAATAGAGCCGTCAATATAGGCTTGGCTTGTTGGGCTGGCCAGCCCGGCCCGTGATTTAGCTGGGCTAGAATATTTGGAGTTCATTTAAAAACTAAGGATTTTAAGCTCGGTCTGAGTAAGTCCGTGGCCCGTGAGGCTTGATTGAGGCTGGGCCGGACCGGTCTGTGAGCTTAATAAAAATATGTATTTAAAATATATAAAATAAAAAATCATATGACAAAAAATAATAAGAGTATCCCAAGTTTAAAGTTTATTAAGCTCGTCACATTAAAAGATCAAAGTCTTGAAATGTTAATTAATTTTAAAATTTTAATTATTTTTAATGTTTAGCTAATTTATATTGCAAAGAATTGTAAATGTAGAAGAAAGTAAAGATGTTAAAACAACCTTCTAACATGCAAATTCAATTGTGTTTGATGAAGCTCATGTGTTGAATACTTAAATATCCCATAAATGTCATGGACATTCTCATGAATAACTTGCTTTGAGTTTTAACTTTTTGTGAATGAAATAGTCTTGTATTTTACTTTTTTAGTGTTTAATGTAATATATTGGAATAATATAAAAAGTTAATAAGTTTTGTAAAAAATTTCTAATAAGATTTTTTTAAGTTCTAAATATTTATCTTTTTTATTTTCGTTAGAACTTAAAGAATAAATATAATATTATATTTTAAAAAATAATGGGCCAGCCCACGGGAGCCCGCGGCCCACATAGGATTGGGGTGAGCTTACCATTATAAAGCTCATTGAAATGATGGGCTAGCCCAACCTAGCCCGTAAATTACTAGGCTGGGCTAGCCCGGCTCCGTCTATATTGCTAACCCGGCCCTGTTCATATTGACAGCTCTAGCAATGAACATCTTACAATTAGATTCCCACTTGTCTATAAATTTAGCAGTTGTCTCATGCAACAGTGCAATGAACATCTTCTATTTAAAGAAAAAGAAATAGGGGGGAGCTATAACAAGGTTTATTCAAAATTGGGATATAATCATGCTCCACATCTTGTGAGCTGGGATTTTTCTATAATACCTATTATGCCAGGGCAGAATTAATGTGAGCTGAATGTTTGAGCATATCGGTGCTCCAAATAAGGAAATAAACCCAGAGTTACTTCAACTTTTTCACTCCCACTATAGTACCGAAGGCGCGTTGAAAGAGGGGATTTCCAGCATGGAATCCACGACATATTAAAAGAGGGATTTTCAAGAATAATTTTCTCCTCCTAGTTTTAAATTAGCACCATACAATTGAAACTAATGAAAACAGCTACCAATGCATACTCTCACCCTCGAATAATAGTACATCTACATGCATATCTTGGTAACAATAAAGTAGGTCCTCATCAAAAAATCAAGCAGGCCAAAAGTACTTAGCCTTTTTGCTTTTGAATTGTACGTAAGAGCATCTACTCTAAAGAATTGATCAAAGACTGAAAGCTCATAGACCAAAAGGGGAGAAAAGTTTGTTTACACATTGAGCATGCCCCAATTTACAACAAGAAAAACGGTCAATAAAACTACCTCCATTCACACACTAAGTGGTTCTAATTCTACTACTCAAAAGGGAGGTCAATGAGCTATTTGATTCCCAAAGAAGAGCAAAACATATGGTTCACCAAGATCAAAATGAGTACAAACTATATAGATGAAAGGTCCTCATATATAGTCTTGATACCTGGCCTCTCAGATACAGAACGAATGCATCGAACAGCTATCCCAAGAACCTCCTTCATTTGCTTCTCCATTGATGGATTTCCGATCTCGGCCGATAACATACTGTCAAAACAATCCGAGCCACAACCTTCTGCCACCTTCAACCTTACCCAGTCAGTTAAGTCTACTCCACCATCTTCACCAGAGACAACATCACCTGCACACTTCCCACTTAGCAGCTCCAGCAAAATAACTCCAAAAGCATATACATCTGATTTGAAGGAAGGCAGTGGCTTCTTCGACGCAGCCAACTCAGGGGCACGATAACCCAGCACTCCAGCATCAAGAATCTGTTCTATTGTGCCGGCTTGAGTCATGAGGCGGTGAAGGCAGTAATCCGCAACTCGTGCATTAAGGTCTGCCCCATCCAACAAGATGTTGGTTGCCTTAAGGTTTCCATGTGGCACCTCACGATCAAAATGGAGGTAGTTCAGACCACGTGCAACATCAACTGATATTTTGAGTCTTTGGGGCCAGGTTAGTGGTGCGCCTTTTCTACCCGGTCGATCTACAAATGGGCAGCACATTAGAGAAGTATATCGAGAATGACCACATAAATATTGAGATCTACACAAGGATTATGATATAAGAAAAATGTATCCATTCTAGCTGATTTCCAACAAAGTGAAGCAGGAAACAAAAGCCAAACATCACATTTTTCAGATCCATTAAGAACTCAAATATCAAGAATTTTAGCTACTAGAGATAGTAAGTACTGTATTGCAAATCCCTCACAGCTTGTATAGTGAACATCACGTAGAATATATGGTATATTACAACTTGGTGTGAAAATTACGTGAATAAAAGACAGGTAAGTACAAATGTATTGGGCTCTAGACGTGCTAAAGTATTATCACAGCAAACCAAAGACTAAATACTTGAGGTTCTTTTGTAAAATCCCGCCACTGGATCACATTAGCAATGTTAAAAGCGCTCTACTATAATACACATTGGAATAACATATGAACCATAGAACAGTCAAATATATCACAATCAGATTGCCTCATATGAAATGTGAAATGGGAACTAAGGAAAACTGACTAGATTAAAGAAGAAGGAGACAAAGCCTCTACTGTGGATTTACAGCAAAACCTTACATGAGAGTTTAGAGCTAAGTAGCTAACACATGAAGCTTACCATAGAGGAAACTTGCAAGACTTCCAGGAGATATATAATCCGAAAGAATGAGCTTCTCATGCTGTGTGGGACCCCAGTAGTAACCTCTTAACCCTACTACATTAGGATGCCTTATATTGGCAAACTTTTTTGCCTCCTTTGCAAAATCCTTTCGCTGCTTTGCCACTCCTTCTCTCAACCATTTCACAGTCAGGAGCAACCCGTTCTCTAGTGTTGCCCTGTAAGATGTACCATGGCTACTTCTGCCTAGGACTTCAGCCGGAGCCCTAGATAGTTCCTCGGGTGTAAAAGAGATTGTATCATCAAGGAAGTACAGCTCTCCAGCAAGACGATCTGGAGACCTCACATCTAACCTTGCAAAGTTTTCTGCAATATACGAATCTCCAGACTCTGGTGACCATGAGAAATGGCTAGCTTTTGAAGGGGAGAAACCAGTTATAGCAGCCATTTTCTCATCTGGACTAATTATTTCTGATGATCCTTTTCGTGAGGTCATAAGGTCTTCAGCTGAAATGACTACACCACCCGTACCCTCCCTACTACTAAAGCCAGAAGGATGTGATGGGGCTTGGTGATGAACATCCTTTTTAGTAACTTGAGGATGAGGCTTCCTTGACGCTCGTATATAGTAAATGAAAATGGCTAGTAACACCAAAATAATAAGAGCAATTACACAAGCAACTATTATTACCACCTTGATGATAGTCTTAAGTGATCTGCTTTTCTGGTTTTCTGCTGAAGCTTGGCCAGATCCTGATGGTGGATTTGGAAATTGAAGTCCAGAGTTTCCAGGATAGAAAGATGATAACGGAAATTTTCTCAAATTTTCAGGAACAACACCAGATAAGTCATTGAGTGATGCATTAAAGCTTTGGAGGCCATTAGGCAGATTCTTTGGCAGTGGACCAGTAAAATGATTCTGCGAAATGTCAAGAGAAGTAAGTGCACTAACTTGACCAATCGAAGTAGGCAGAGATCCAGAGAAATTATTTCCAGCTATATCAAGTACTTGAAGCGCGGTCAACAAGCCAAACTCATCAGGAAAATAACCAGCAAGCTGATTATGAGAAAGATCAAGAACTCGTAGGTTGGGAGTGGCAGAGGGGACAGGGAAATCAATACTTCCAACAAGTGCATTGTTTTGTAGGTGAAGTTCTTCAATAGTGGGTAATGTCAGCAGAGAAGTGAGAAGGGGCCCATCCAACTGGTTGAAACTGAGATCAAGGACTGTGATCTTAGGAAACTGTGTGATAACCTTTGGGAGAGTTCCAGTAAGGGTATTGTGAGAAAGATTTAGGTGATTTAATCGCAGAAACTGAGCTGTAATCTCAGGAATGTTTCCAGTCAATCGGTTTTGGCTGAGGTCAAGAAATTCGACATTCCCCCATTTCTGCATTCTAGTTAGATTTCCCTCTAACTGGTTCTTTGAGAGATCAAGTACTGCAGTACTTCCTGTCACCATTGGAAGTTCACCGGAAAGAGCATTGGAGGATAAGTTAAGGACACGCAAAGTTGTTGATGTAATCATGCTTATTGAACCTGTAAAATGAAGTGGCTGCGTAAAGCACACTAAGTAAATGATAGCAAATAAACTACTTTTTTTGTTGTAACTTCAGTTCAACACAAGGTTAATGAATTATTAGCAATGTATTTCAAAATGAGAGCAGTTTGGAATATACCTGTGAGGTTGTTGCCACTTAAATCCAATTCTGTGAGAACCAAAGAATCTCCTTTCAAAAGATCATTTGGGACGAACCCCGAAAATCTATTGTTGCTGAGCTTAAGGACCTGAAGATCATAAACAAAATTGAAGCCAGGTAATTCCCCTGACAGCTGATTGTAGCTCAAATCCAGAACTTTCAAGTTCCCAAATGCCTGAGCTTCACCGCCACTTACTAGTGACCCAGTAAGTTGATTATGGCTAAGGCTCAAGTACTTTACCGACTCCGATATGCCCGGCAGAAATTTCTGCTGTTGAGAGGTAGAACTGACAAGTAAATTTCCACTTAAGTCAACATAAGTAGTAGTAGTAAACATTAAGAACTCTGGATCCAAAGTACCATCAAGCCTATTTCCATGCAAGTCAAGAACGTCAAGGTTAGCCATTAGCTCAAATCCTTTTGGGATTTTCTTTGTAAATCCATTAAGAGATAGATTGAGGTATACCAAATTATTTAACTTGGTCAAAGATGAAGGAAGTGGCCCAGAAAGAAAGTTGTGGCTCAAATCCAAAGATTCAATTGACATGAGCTCTGAAATCGTATCGGGGATTGGGCCAGAGAAGTTGTTACCAGCTAATGACAGATTCTTTAAGCTTCCTACTTTTCCAATCTCTGGTGGTAAAGAGGATGTGAATAGGTTGTTTGAAATATCCAGATACTCAAGGCTCTTGAATTCACCAATTTTGTTAGGCATTTTACCAGCAATTGAATTGTTAGCCATAGAGAGTTTCACAAGCATTGTGAGGTTAGCAAATACACTCAAATCTGCATCAGCAGATAAACCCAAGTTGTCAAGGACAACAGCTGCAACATTACCACCATTGCACATTATACCATTCCAAGATGAAGGGCAACCATTAAAATCAATGGACTCCTCATTCCATGACTGAAGTACATAACCGGTCGGATCATGTTTGATACCCTTCCTGAATTCAAGAAGGGTCAGAATGTCCTGAGAAGGAAGCTGCCCCATTGCAGAACCAAAACAAAGCACAAGTATCAAGTACCTAATTAGCTTCATTATAACACCAGAAGAAGCTATGCTAAACAAAGTGACAAACTCACAACCAAAAATCAAGAAAATCTTCAAACTTCCAAGCTTAAAGAAATCCAAAAGGAGGCAGCTGTAAGTATGAGCTTCACTATAAGTAGAAGCTCAACATATGAAAACTACTTTTCACAAGCTTATATCCATGCCACTAAACCTCAATAACAACCATCACAGCTCAGAAGCAGTAAAACAACAGCCAAAAAGCATCCAACTTCAACCCAAAATCACAAGAATCCTCCTTCAACCAACAATATATGGACCAAAAACCAAATCCTGTCTAAAAACAGCAATGCAAGACAGATTCAAGAAGAGCAACTTTTCTACAAACAGAAGCTGAAAGGATGCAATGAGTGACGAAAACAAAGTACAGACAAATCAAGTTCAGTAATTTCTTACATAACAACACACACTTTTACCAAGAATGTAAGCTCAGTAACCAAAAAAAGAAGCAGTCTTTTTCAAAGATTTACTGAAGAAATTCAGCTTCTTGCAATGGTTACACCTTTTTGAGTTATGTTGGAACCTCAGGTTTGCTCTCTGCTCCCACATTCACTAACTTCCCCTCTTCTTTAATGAAGAGTAAATGCACTCAACTGGTAGCCTCAAAATGGACCAGCAAAGTGTTTAGCCCTTTAGAAATCTTGATAACATTACAAATGAAGTTCAAGAAAATGTCCAAAACCAAAAGTGTAAAACCCTAGTGTTGCTTCTGAGATTATATGAATGAAAGAGAAGCCTCAAACCCCCAGAAATGGCAGTGACACACTCAGCATTTGTCTTCTTCCTATTTCATGGACATATTTCTCTCTCTCTCTCTCTCTCTCTCTCTCTCTCTCTCTCTCTCTCTCTCTCTCTCTCTTACAACTCTCAACTTCTCTCTCTAAAAAGGACATTTTGTTGGAAAACTCAATAAAGACTCCAATAATTATGTCTCGTTTTATTCTTTGGAATTTTTATTTGGATTTTCTAATACTTGAATATACTTTTTGGAATTTTTTTAGTAAAATTTTGAAATTAGAAATTTAGAACTAGTATAACTTATAACAATTTGCTAGTAGTTATTTCAAAATTTTGTATAATGGTTTTAAGATTTTTATATTCTTTCTCCATATGATTTTTGTAATATGTTTCTATTAACAGCATTGTATTTCAGAAATAGGGTTTGAGTATTAAATTTTTAAAAACATAATTTTATAACCAATTTTACCAAGTAAATAAACTAAATAAATACCAACAAAATATCAAGATCAGACAATTAAGAAGATATTATAGTAATTTGAAATTTAATTAATTATATTTGTAAAACTCTTGAATTATTATTACATACATTTTCTTTTCAAACTAAAGAGATCTAGATTCAAATAATATTATGAGAAATAAGGACTCGTGAATAAAAGTGCAATTGGTATGTTACATTGTTTGGAATCTACGCTTGAGACTTGAATAATATATTATGTACTAATTAACATTTTTTATCTTCCACTCTTTTGAGATTTAATAATTATTTATTTACTTAAAAGTTTCAATATTTTGGAAAAAAAGAAAAATTGACAAGAAAAGAGGGGAAAAAGAGAAATAGCGGGAAATGAAGGGCGTTTTTGGCGTGATTTCAGTAAATTATGAGCTTTAACCGCGAAAAAGGCGTTAGGAATCTTTTCATTCATTGTGGACGTGAAAAGGATTTATCAAATCTAGTTATTTTAAGATTGTGTTATGTCCTTTTTAGTTTTTACTGGGAAGTGATGTGTTGTGTAGAAGCATGGGAGAGTGTGGTCTGTACACATCACACTGGGTCCTACATTTCACTTTGACTAGGGTTTTTATATATTTTATTTATTTATTCTACTTTTATGTGTAATTTCTGCCCAATAAATTATATAGTCGAGCGTATTTCTTTTCCATATCAGTAATATTTGTATTATTCTTATATTTGTCTTTATTCTTAGGTTTCTATCTTCGGTTAATTTATTTCTCTGTTGTTACTATTTTCTTTTTCTATGACTTCTCTACTAATTTATTTTTCAAAATTATTGTAATTATGTTTTTCTTGAGCTGCATATCTATCCAAAATAATCTCTTTTATATTTATAATGTAAGGTTAAGCTTTTCGTATATACTACTCTCTCAAACTCTACTTATTAAATTACACTAGATAGTTATTATTGTCCTTCGTCCCATTTTATACGAGATTATTGGGAGTATATCATCAAATATCTAAGTTTTTATATGAATTAAAATATAGAATTTTGAAATTGAATATATATATATATATATATATATGTGTGTGTGTGTGAATAAATTATGTAAAGAATATGAAAAATTACAAAATGTTAACAAGTTAAAGTATTTAACATATATAAAAATTATAATAAAAATTATTTGACGCTCGAAAGAATAATTGTTATCACCAGAGTACAAAACGTTATTCGTCGTGATTAACAGAAGTTGACACTTTTTAACAACCGTCAAACTTAGAAGCCACTAGTACAAGTGAACAGGGGCACATTTAGGGGCGGAGCGGAGTTCACCCGTACATCCTTTGCCGAAAAATTACACTGTATATATATGGTAAAATCTATTTTTTATCTCTATATATTAAGTTTTGAACCCTTTTAAAACAACCTAAAAGTATATCTTAATGGTTAAGGAGGTTCAAATTTTTTTATAAAGTCATAAGTTCAAATTCCATTAGTTACAATCTTTTTATTTATTTATTTTTTTTTAACCCTTTCGGAAAGATCCTAATTCCGTCACGGCCAGCGAAAGGTTTTCATACAATAAATGTAATTTCAGTTATTACTTGTCCACTTCATTTTATCGCTTGTCTCAAATGTCTCATAGTTTGTTTGACCAAATCATACCCACCTTTTGCAAAAACCATCACTGTCCACATGCATTATGGCATTTAATTCCAAAAAATTGCATGCAATATACAGGGAATTCGTTTAATGATGTCTCCGTCGTTGTCCTTAGGCAGTTGGTACGACATAGTATCTAACTCCACTTTCAATTGTTGGCTATCAAACATTTGTTTTGTAAAAAACACTTATGTCTCATCTTAATCATGGACTATATATGCCACGATGACACTTTATTTTGACACTATTTCTTGACTTTCTTCCTCTTATTAATTAGTCCTTAATTTGTTCATACTATATTTTTCCTAATATCGCTTTGAAGCTTTTAATTTCCTTTTTCTCGTCACCTTTGCCCTTTAACTTTTCAGAGTAGATTTTCATTCTTCTTTTTCCTTTTGCCTTTTTTTTTTTTACTTAGGTGGAGGGTATTAGCAGAAACATTTGAGAGACGGGCCTAAGCGTTTGCTGGGGGGGGGGGGGTTGTGAATGCCCGTAGCTCGTGTGAAACTCTTTCCTTGGTCCCATGGAATCGAGAGTAGAGATGAGATAACTAATGGATAAAGATCACTTTTAACCCGCGGCCAAATTATTTATATGGGAATTTTTATCTTATATGACAAAGGTTAATATATTATTTATTTTAAATAAATATTACTTAAAAATTATATTTTATAGATACCTTTTAATATTTATAGCAAAATATCTAATTTTAGTTAACTCTTATCCCTAAGCTACTAAATACGCTATTTCTGAAAACATTGCACGATCTCAAAATTCATCTTACTTACGAGCGATAATTTTGCCTTCGTTTTATTCTTTTGATAAGCTGCGGAGAATGGGTGTATTAAGGATTTAAATAGTTGAAACTCATTGTTCCTGAAGAATTTATCGATGGCCTAGGTTCTTACTTTAACCGTGTTGGTTCTTCTATTCCTCTTTTTCTCATTCAGTATTCTAAGATGCAACATTATCAAAGTCGATATGCTACATCATCCCATGATTTTTGCTCTGCTACTGTACAAGATGTGTTAGAACAATGAGGTTTAGAGTTTTTGCTTGACGGCGGATTTGTCAAAAATTAGAGTTTGTTTTTAAACAAGGATGGCGGAGTTTGGGGCTGAGCAACTTGATTTTTTGTCAATATATTTCAATGTATTTTCAACGTATCACGCTGTATTTTCATGTATTTCATTGTATTGATTGTATTTTTTTTCAGTGTATCTCGTTGTATTCCATGTATTTTATTGTATTCACTGTCTTTTTTTATTGTATTTCAATTCAATGTATCTCGCTGTATTCTATGTATTTCACTGTATTTACTGTCTTGCTATATGCCATGAATGTATTCATATATCTTTTTAATTAATATAATTTATGTATTCAGATGTATCATATAATTTCTCTTAATATTGCTACGTTTTTGGGGTATTTTTTTATTAAGAATCTTTTTATAACTGAGAATACAAAAATTGTGTGTTATAATTCAGTTTGTTGAGTTGTATTAGGAGTTTATGATATTAATTGATTTCATAATTAAGGACATTAGTATTTTCCCATAATTAAGGACAAAGATCGCTTTTGGCCAAGCTTCTTCTAACGAAATGTGTTGTTGTTGGTCACTTAAAAGGGGTTTTTTCCTTCTAAAATTAAGATATATAACCAAGCTTTTTGAAGGATAAAAATAATTTTGAGTAGAAATAAAAGCGATTTTGAGAAACAGAAAAAGTTAGTTTCTATCAAAAACAACTTTGAGAAAAATACACTTAAAAGTAATTTTTAATATCTTGGCCAAAAACTAATTGCTACCCATACGTATTTTTTAAATTAATTAGGTAAACACAGATTATTTCTCACTAAATATACCTTTTTAAAAGCATTTTTTAAAATAAGATAATTTTACAAGAAAAAGCCAAACATGCTATAGGTGAGCAGGGCCAGCTCAATGGTAAGGCCACTCAAGCAATTGCTTGAGGCCCCATATTTAGTGGGGCCCAAATATTTTTTGAGAGATTTTTTCATATCTATACCATATATGGAACTTTATTACAAAAAATATGCATATTTGGTAAATTACTCGCTTGTGCACTGTTTTCTACAATTTTTATATCATTCATTAATTAGTAATTAATAGTAGCTAAATCTTCCTAATATGGCGCGCTAAAAATCAGGAAAAGAATATCTTAATTGATTTAGTGACCTTAACAGCTACAAATCTTCCTAATATGCTGCCTCTCTCTCCCTCCCTATTGATTTATACATAACAACTAACTATTTTGTTAACATCTAATTAATGTAGTTTTCATAAATAGCATCAATTAGCGTTGGATGCCTGCTACACTAACGTAGTTTTTCTCAAACCCATTTTTGACTTTTAAAAGACCATGCACTTTAGATTTATAAATTTTGATTCAAGTTCACGAAATAGTTAGATTTATACATAACAGCTAACAAAATTTTCTATTTCTTTTTATGATATTCCTACAAAAAAATTACAAATAAACTACAAATCAGTTTTAATATTGTATAAAGTTATATTATTTTTAAGGGTATCTACAAAATTACCACATTTATACTACATTAAATTACAAGGCGTGTAATTACTATATAATGGATTGAGTACAATAAACTACATTTAACTACAATTAAAATACATTTAACTACATAATAACTGAGAACAACTACAATAAAAATGTCAGTATAACTACAATTTAACTACAAAATCACTAAAATAAATTTTGTCAGGTACAACATTGTCGTGGGGAGGGGGTGGGGGGTGAGGAACGAAAAATTTAAAAATTAGAAGAGAGAGAAGCGGGTAACAAAATAAATTGGGAGATTTTATCCCTAAATACACTCCTACATTTAATAATAACTTAATTAAAGTCTTAGTTTGAATTATGGTACATAAATTGAAACTTGGTATGCTTAAATGTAATAAATACAAACCTTAAACATGATTGGTAATAAAGTTTGCTATAAGGTATACACATGTAAAAAATACTATATTATATAGTTGTATCTGTATTTTATGAATTTTTTTAAAAAATATTTAGTATAAAAAAAAGTCTTTCATAAATAAGGAAACTATGAGACCGATAAAGATAATTTGGGAATAAGAATAGTATCTTACGTATGAATATATTTCTTGCCTTCTTTATATATTATCGTTGTTAGAACCGGGTCCACGTTAGTTTTATTATTTTTTCTTTTAAATTGGTTTTTACTTAATCATTAATATTCCTTTTAGCCTTTCCAAACTTATAAGTCCACTGTCTCTTAAAATATTCTGTCAAATATGATATCAAAAAGCAATTGCGTATTCTTTATTTGTCAAGTGTTCACGGCATTGCACCAAAAATATGGAAACAGCAAAAATAATATCAAGTTATCTATGTCTATTTGTTAAATCAGGTTCAATTGTTCTATACTTTTCTTATTACTTTTGTGAGCACGTGATTTTTGCCTTACTTGAGAAGTACTCCCAGAAAATTCAAAAATAAAAATAGTTTCGTGTTGGGTATGATTTTTGTGATTTTGTGTTATTTATCTTTTGTGTGCACGTTTATTTACTTAAATTAAAAATACAAAAAATATATGCTAAGTTTTGCATTTTTAGTGTTTGATATCGAAGTCATGTGATTTATATTTAAGTGATATGTAATTGTGTGGGATAATTGTATGCATATATATATATATATATATATATATATATATATATATACATGTACATATATATATGTGTAGTAATGAGATCAAATTGGGCCATAGTTTAGTCCAGGAAAACCAGGCCCAAACGAATCCCAATCCGTCCAGCATCTGTCATTGTGGCATTCGATCTGGACCGTTGGATTTTATCATCCAACGGCCCAGATTAATCCTTTAATTCCAAACATACCCGGTCCAAGACTCACCCAAACGACATCGTTTCACTAAGTGGGTAGATCCAAGCCGTCGATCTAAGTTGATCCAACGGCCTAGATCCCATCCCATGCGTGGTATATATTCCTGATCCCTTACCCCGCCCCAAGCCAGACCCCCCTCTCCCTTCATCTCCCTCAGAAGCTCTCAAAGCCCGGTGTAACGCCGCCCTCCTCCGCCGCACTCCGCCTGCCGGAAATCGCCTCACGGCGGTTCCGGTAGGCCAATCACCACCAAACCAATGCCAAAACTTTCCCCTCACCTCCCCCATCACGAACCCAGCCTCCACTAACCTCGAATCATGCCGGAGCTCCTCGAATCTTCATTCGAAGATTCGAGTCAAACTCGAACCAATGCCAAATCACCCCAAACTCACACCACAGTCTCCTCACACCTCCCCCGCACTCCCATTGACATTGATTTGCTTCGAATCTAACCAAAAATGCAAAAGCCCCAAATCCGAGCCCAAGAACCCTAATTTTTGAAGAAACTCAATTCAAGCCGGATTAGCCGCAATTGAAGTCCAAGGGACTTTAGTCTAGGTGTTCTCAATCGAGAACATCTCGATTAAAGCCCGTTTGGCTTCAATAATTCCACATCTTAGTTCGAAGTTTGGTCGGCAGATTTCTTACGAGGTATTCGTTTCTTCTTTGGTCAATTTAGTTCGATTTTGTGAATATGTGTGTTTGTTTTATTCATTGTTTCAATGCTCATCTAGCATGCTTCTAATTTCTCATAACAGTCGACCTGTTATCCTCCTTTGAGGCCTTTTATTTGGCCAATTCCCTCTGTTTTTAGTAGTTAAAATGAGTCATAGGTTCAATGTGATTAAAGTCGTCAAGCAATTAATTCATATTTTTGATTAGTTCTTTGATCCCTGAATCTGCCTGATGCAATTCATTGGTGTAGGTTTAGTCACTGTTTGATTCAGATTAAAGGGGGGTAATTGGTTGTAGTTAATAAGTTAATTGTTTAAATCACACACCCATACAAGGGCTAGTGGAACTGAGCACAGCAGGGCATCCCACTGAGGCTCACTGCCACCAGCATTGTTTAATGCTGAGTCCATACTTTGGACAGTAGGTAGTGGGGAGCAGGGAATATGATGGGTTGGGGAGTCAGGGTAGGGGGTAACCCTAGGGGCTGCTGGTCAGCTATAAGATGGGAGACAATCTGAGAGAAAGGGATGGATACAGACACTTGAGGGGATACATACAGTAGGGACATTTTCAGAGTACCTGGAGAGGAGATAAAACAGTGATAACAGGCATATATACCAGGAGAACACACTGAGAGAACTAGAGAAAAAATAGGCAGTGATAACAGAGTGTCTGGAGAGCAAAAACAAAACAGTCACACAGAGGGAAAGGCTACTGTTTCATAGGATTTGTGATCACTGCTTCGATTGTTTGCTTCAGTGGTCGAGTTGTTTGGCCATTGTTGTTGCTATGGTGTTCCTTTGAGGCTGTTGGTCAGTAGTGTTGTTGCTCTTGGTCGTTTTGGTTGCTGGCTGGTCCATAGTTTGCTGCCTCAGTTGGGTAGCTCTTGAGTTGCTTTTGGTCTATTGTTGCTGCCACTGGTCGTTTGTTGCTGCTCTTGGTCTGTTGGTTGTTGGCCGGTGTGTAGTTGTTGCTGCCTGGGTTGGTTGTTGCTGTTGTTTCATTATTTGGTTGCTGGCTGGTCTATAGTTTGCTGCCTGGTTTGGTTGTTGTTGTTGTTTCATTAGTTTGTCACCTGGTTGTTGGTCTAAGTGACTGCTGGTCCATTGGTTGTTACTGCTTGGTCAAATATTGTTGCTGGTTCAGCATTGTTGAGGCTGGTCCAGTTTGCTACTGGTGCATTATTGTTTGTTGCTGCCTGGTTGTTTATTGCTGTTTGGTTCAAGTTTTAGTCACTAATTTAGTGATTGATAAAGTTCGATTACTGTTGGTTGTTGGGTTATAGCTGGTTCACTGGTTGTTGTTGCTGTTGGTTTACTGTTGGTTGTTATTGGTCTTTGGTTGTTGCTCCTGTTACTGTTCCTGTGCTGTTGCTGCATTGCCATTGCTCACTCTTCCTTGTTCTTCCGCATTCCAGGTACACACCTCTGTTATTGTAGTTCTTTGGTTCGAAAAGAATGAAGTTTGAAGCTTATGCATAAAGTCTATTGAAACATGCAGTCGTCTAAAGCTCTCATGTCCAATTACTTTCTGTTATTCTCCAATTAAGCTTGTATTGTTAGTCTTGGTTATGGAAAAGTGTAGCTAGGCCAAAGATACACTATCATTAGATATGAACGTAAACCCGAATTAGTCTGTTGTATCTCTGTTCGATCTTCCCTACTCATGTGTGTAATCTCCAAACCTGTTAAACGATAGACCTTATGTTACAAGCAAGATTAGCTAGGGAGTTGTTACTCAACGGAATGACGTAATTAGATTAAAAAGAGTCGGGGGTGCATTTCATGTGACCCGACCCCAATTTTGGGCAAGAGTAAACAAAGCATGTCAGGAACCACAGGCGCATTTCATGTGGTGTGGTTCGTAGCAAGTTTTAAGTAATTTGGAATCAACTCTTAAGTAAGATACAGTGGGATGTAGTTCGCTTTAGATTTGAATCAAAGGTACGCCTCGCCCAATAGTTACACTAATCACATAGCCGTCATAAATGTACATATAAATACTTAGATTTCGAGATGCGTCGTTTCTTAACGAATATCACGCCTTTCTCAACAGTGTAAATAAGTAGTCGATCCGGGCGCATATTTTAGTTTTACCCTTTTAAATACGGGTGTGCATTTCATGTAACCCAAATCCAAACCCCGAAATGTTGAATAAGAATATGTTGAGGATCCGGGTGCATTTCATGTGACGTGATTCGAAAGCATATTTTAAGCAACTTTCTCTTTCGTAAATCGCAACCAATAATAAAAGCGGTAAAGGGGTATTAACTTGCACTAAGTACATAATTGTAAAAAGCAGATAGATAAGACAAACACGACAGTTGAGCGACCGTGCTAGAACCACGGAATTCGGGAATGCCTAATACCTTCTCCCGGGTTAACAGAATTCCTTATCCGGATTTCTGGTTCGCGGACCGTTAAATAGAGTCAAACATTTCCTCAATTCGGGTTTCAAACCGATGACTTGGGACACCATAAATCTCCCAAGTGGCGACTCCGAATCTCTCAATAAATGAATCCCGTTTTGGTTGTCCTTTAATTGGAAAAAACTCTCTTTTACATTTCGCGCCCTCGCGGGAAGGTGTGACAACTTTGCATTTAGAATTTTTTTTTTTTGATATCTTTTGTTTGTAATTATATTTATTATCTTTTTTAAATTTATTAGAATTTTAATATGTCAACAAGAAAATATTACTACAATAACAACAACAATAACTACTACCCAGTAAAATCTCATGTAGTGGGGTCTAGGGAGAGAGATGTGAATGCAGGCTTTACCTTTGCCTCGATAGGTGCAGAGAAGCTGTTTCTGATAGACCCTCGACTTAGAAAGCCGAAAATAAAATAAAAATAAGAAAATAGAATTCATTAGTACCTCTAGTAGAAACCATAATAGTAACAAAAGCATAAAATCAAAAGATGAATAAAATGCAATAGCAATAGCCATAAATCTACGGCCCACGACTAAGATAAACAACAAGAAAATATGAATACACATATTAAAAATGCCGAAAAGAGAGAGAAGAATTGAAACTTTAATACAATCTCCCAAAATAGGAAGAATTTATGATAGATAAATAAATGACTAATATAATTGAGCTATAAGAGAATGTAATCCAAGAAGAAGAAGAAGTTGGTGAGAGTTTAACAATATCTTTTAGAAAAATAAGAAAATCCTAAAAAAAATGAATAATAATCCTAGAAAGTAAAAATATATATCATCCTAGTTAAGAAATCGACTATAAATAAATTATTAAAAAATTTACATCTCAAAAAGCTAGAAAAATAAACTTAAAAATAAAATTTTACTAAATGAGTTTCTAAATATGAAGAAACTTAGGCCCCCATATTGAAGTTTGGCTTTAAGCCCCGGATACCGTTGAGCCACCCCTGTATGTAAGATTAATGCATCAGTGAATTTTGCACCAAAAACACAAATGACGAAGGGTGTTTGGGGGGTGGGGTGGGGAGTGATTGTTGCAAATCGCGAATAGCTTAAAAACATTATCGTACCATCAAATAGGGAGTCAAATATATGCAACAACTCAAACTATCCGGTTAGTAAAAATAATGCGATGTAACTTTTGTGTGGCTGATATTAGTATTTGAATTTGGACTAGAAATCTCATTCTTTGGCTTACACATCAATTGGTATTTCTATGCTATGTTGCACGGACTCTCTAAAATAACTATCGTACCCGTGTCAATTCCTCCAAAATATTTTACAAGTAAATCTTTTTGAATTATGTAACAAAACTAGTTCAACTGAATATTGATGAAATATGTTAAAAATATCCAAACTAAACAGCGGAATAATGAAAAAAAGTTTGTTCCGGTTGTGTCACAACCCAAATCCATGATACATATCGTCTGTTTTGGGTCTAGGTCCGCACTGATTTGTCGACTGCGTCACATAGAGCCCCAAAAGCGCTTTACACTTGTTACGGCCCCAATTACGGTCGTGATGGTGCCCAACTCTAAAGCTAGGCAAGTCAGACCAACAATCGCTTTCATATTTAACAACAAGTCCCGAAACCGATAATTTAAGGAGAATATCATAGTTTATAATAGTAATCCAGTAATAATAGAATAATAATAACGAGAAGTGCGAAAAACTAATAACAACACTCCCAAAGATCAGGGGTCACGAGTCTAGAGCCTTTAAGCAAAATTGGATAATAAGAATATCTGAACGAAATACTCAAGTCTGAAAGTATATAAATAAAAACTAGAATAAGAAGAGTAGCCAGGTCCTGCGAACGCCAGCAACTACCTCAATAACTATGATAACTCTGATAAAACGAGACTGCTCAGCTAAACCTCTAGCGTACCTGAATCTGCACACAAATGTGCAGGGAGTAGGGGTGAGTACTAAGTACTTAGTGAGTAAAAAGCATATAAAATGTCTGAAGATAAGAAATCCACGAAATGCCACAAAGCAAAGCTACATCTAATAGTCTGATACTTTACTATGAACTAACAACAACAGCAAATCACAGATAGCACGAGTAAATAATAATGCATGAATGCAATGCAATGCACATGACAGCTACGGCGCGTAGCCCGACCCATTTAACATCGATGACACTCACTGGGGGTGTGTACAGACTCCGAAGGGGCTCCTTCAGCCCAAGCGTAATATATTCATATCATTCGTTGTGGCGTGCAGCCCGATCCATACTCAGTCCACAATATGCATATGAGTCACATAACAGTTTCAACTTACTTATTTCCAATTTTCAATTCATTAATAAGGAAATACTTTAGTTATTAAATTTTCAGGAAAAATGACTTAACAGTTCATAATAGTGATTAAATCCAGGACTGAGATCAATAATTTTACAAATCATGCTATCAAATGATATTTATCCCCTAAAGATACTATAGGTCGGCACAAGTCCCCAAACATGGCATAAAGCCCAGATATATTCAATACAGGGTGCGTTTCAATCGCCAATATAGTATTATTCTTGTTCGGGATGGACCAAGTCACAATCCCCAGTCATAACCAATCCCGTACTTGCTATGGGATGTGAGTCACGCCTAAATAGTGTCACAATATGATAAGCCGATATTTCAAACCTTCAGGCCATCATATATACCAATTACTCACCTATATCCGGCCGTGGACTTGTCTGCAATGCCTTTTCCTTTCGTATTGATCTCCTTATGCGTCGAATCTAGTCAAAACCACAGTGAATACATAAATATGGGTCAAAGAAACATAACCCAATCAAAAATACTCGAAAAGTACAATAATTCACGAAGTTGGTAAAACCTGAGCCCCAGGCCCACTTCTCGAAAAATTCAAAAATCATACCAACAGATTCTACGTCTCGCCACGAGTCTGTACATATAAAATTTATCAAAACCGGAGTCTGTTTGACCCCTCAAATTCTAACTTTATATCTTCTTAGGTTTCAAGCCATAACCTCCATTTTTACCCCTTAAATTCTTAGTTTTTCAGTGTTTAATCTATGTGTTTACATCATAATTCGAGCCTAAGAACTCTTACCTGATGAATTGCCACAAATTCTCCTTGAAATAGCCTGCAATTTGCCTCTTCCCGAAGTCTAAAATAAGTTTCTAATTCTGAAAATTGGATACACTGGTTTCATTAAAACCCTAGTGATTTTCGCTTCTGCGACAACCTAACCGCTTCTGCGGTTGTCGCTTCTGCAGTCTTCCATTAAATCGCCAGGACCGCTTCTGCGGTCACGACCCGTTTCTGCGGTGTCCGCTTTTGCGGAACTCTTTCCGTTTTTGCGAAAAAGGTCAGCCTTGCTAGGACCACTTTTGCGACCCTTCATCCGCATTTGTGGAACCGGTTCTGCGGTCCTTTTTCTGCATATGCAGAAATACCAGGAGCAAAAATGACAGACCTGTTGAAACTTCAAAAATTCATGTTTAACCTTCCGAAAACACCCCGAGGCCCTCGGGACCTCAACCAAATGCACAGATATGATCTATTACTTTATTCAAACTTGCTCGTAACATAAAAACATCATCCTAACCATCAAAATTATCGAATTGTCATGGATTCAAGCCTAAGTTAAACTAAAACTTCTGAAACTTGCAATTGATCTAAAACCCGACTTAAACACCTTCGAATGATCTAAAATTTTGCACGCATGTCCAAAATCACCTAACGGAGCTACTACAATTCTCGAAATTCCATTCCGCCCCTCGGATCAAAATCTTACCTACCATCCGGAATTCGCCAAAATTCAATCTTAGCCAATTCAAGCCTAATTCTACATTGGACCTCCGAATCCAGTTCCGGTTGTTCTCCTAAGTCATAAATCACCCCCCAAAACTAGTCAAATTATCAGAAATTCATTCAGAGCCTTCTAACTCATAAGTCAACATTCAGTTGACTTTTCCAAACTAACCTTCTCATAAAGAGACCAATTGCCTCATTCCTAACCAAACTTAATCCGAATTACTTTAAATTCTCCAAACACATATAACGAAACATATAAAAGCATAAAACAAGGAAAATGGGGCGGTAACTCCCGCAACAACATGTCGGGTCGTTACATTCTCCCCAACTTAATCAAATGCTCTTCCTCGAGCGTATCGAGAGTTGTTCTAGAAGCCACCAGTAGCTAAATGATCTTTCCAATCATATACCCGGGGTGATCCCTCGTCACCCTATTTCGTAGACCTGATAACACAATACAACCGAACTTTCACAGTTCATTTAATCCATACTTGCACCCTCAGGTGAAAACATATGTCATACCGCCTAAACCAAACACTTGGAATCATAACTTCTATTCACAGCAGTTGTCCCCATCAACTAATTACCGACAGAGAACCTCTTAATAGTTAAAACCGTATTCCAACACTTTCATATACTGCCAACAATGAATGAAACACGCTATAAATCATAATCATCTCTCAGATCAACCATTCCTGAAACCACTTCTCTTGACTGATATCACAACAGATTTCCAGGTCAAACCTCGATATTATCTTCCTAACAAGCTAAGATCAAATCTGTCCGTATTCATTAATGAACCCAACAATCACCTTGAATCCAACACCACTCCGGTGATATGATACTTCAATACAAGTCTAAACCACATCTTGCATAATACACGCACCAGTAAGAAACTATATGAACACACTCAAATCATGACAAATGACTCAAACGAAAGAGATGTACCTAGAGCTCATCAATACCATTGTAATACAAGGCTGAGACCCCATCTCATATCATAGAAAGAGAATGCTTGAATCTACTCCGAAAAGTCATAACTCCCGTAGCCTCGCTACAATGCGCGATCATATTCCTCAATAGTGTTACACCTGAATCACCTCAAACCGATATGCTCAGAATCAATAACCACACACATTTGATGACTGGAACTAACACAATTCATTACACCCACAGTGAAATAGAGAACTTACAACACACAACCCGATAGACCATAACCAATGCTCCATACACCGAGCAACACTCAATTACTCTTCCTGCTCGATTTTCTCTATAAATTCTCAATGGAACCGCACCACATGTGCCCATAACTAACAAATCACAATGTCTCACAACATCGAAAAACAACTCATAGCTTTCCTCAGTTCGCTAACAAGCTCAATAACGATAGACTCAACATATTCCTCAACAGTACCACTCAGGGTTAACTAAGCTAACTCAAGGTAAATGCGTAGCCATATCGGCCTGCCAGCGAACTCAGTACCAATAAGCTTTAAAATGTTTCTTCCACTTCTCTAACCCCTATCGAAGGCACCAAATAAATATCGAAATCCACAATCTCACCCGGTTACATGCCCGACCACACAAAACGCATCTGAAAAGTCCCTTAATAACGGAACGGGATCAATGATAGCAACCTCTAACTGACATCTATCACAAATGCTCAATTAAGAAAGTACTCATTCCTAGTTGTCCGCTGGTTCTTTGAAATATAAATCATTCTGCTAAAATATATTCTAACGCACTTCACCACTTAACCCGTGGCATTCCTGACGTAGCCCCTAAGGCAATAGTTTAAAATCACCCAACTCTATGACAACTAGTTTGAATTCCAACCTCACATCCAAAATATAACACACCAACGAATAGAGATCCACCACCACAACATAGCATGTACATCAGATCTCCCTGTAACACACAGATCGTCATACCTGATCCCAGTTTCTACCGTGCGAATACTTGCACCCATTTGATACATAATTATTCTATGACAGATAATCAATATTTACCTGTGCTACCAAGCAAACCCAAATACCACTAGTGGACCCAACAAGAACATGCCGCAATACTACTCAAATACCATCAATTTAATCACATTACCTTTTTCTCAAACACATACTCGCGTCAAATCACTTCCACATAGCAATACCATCTTCCCTAATCATCTGAAGCTCTCTTATCTAATCGCTTATAAGGAATCATTACATATCCCATGCTCTGCATGACATACACATGCCTTGTGCAAAGTTTTACAATAATGACACGACGGATGAGATATGTATACTTTCTCAGCCACCGTCGAGACAACCATTCATTAGTTTTATACTCTTGGTGAGAACTATCACCCCATTCTAAGTCAAACAATGGTTTTAGCTCTTTACTTTACTTCGTATGCTCAGATTGCACTGATCTCAAACTCAATGATCCCGTCTTACCTAATACGAATTGCTCGGGCAATAAGCCACTCCATGCATAATTAAATGTCACATATAATGCCCCAATAAGCTACCAATTCCAATGCGGTACTAAAGAAAATGAGCTTTGGAAGGAATTATCAAATCATAGAAAGTAAAGCATACAGAGACATCATATAGAAAAACTATACTCGATATCACACTATTGCAGCGTTAAACCCGATCCATATAACATACCCGTGGTGGCGTGCCACCCGATCCACACATAGATCTCACATAAGGAGATGCACATCGAGCCAAGTTTGCTCATTACAACAAAATACGGAATATCAATTATACGCATGCTAAGTGCATAATAATATCTCCGAGGGACATATAGCGTTATAAGCTACAACACTCAAGCACCACTGTGGTGCGATGTACAATCTGAATCTCAAGAGCCAAGATGCTCATATAACGTCATTGGTATGCAGATTCTTGACGTATAACAATTTCTCAAGTCGTCTCACAACTCACCCAACGAAATGTATCACTACGTGAATTATCTGACAATGAAACATCAACCTAACTACTACTCCACGAGGACCGCATTACAAAAATGCACACATCTGGCCTGATATAGAGCCATTAGTCACATTAAATCTATCCACCAACTTCAAGCCGATTCTGATTACACTAAACTAGTCAAAAATTCTAAGGTTTTAAACACTTAATCTACAATCTCTGATAATTGGAATTGAAAATGATAAGTTTGACTGTGCCCGTGTGGCTTTCATGCATATAACTGGACTGATTGTGGATCGAGCTGCATGTCGCAACGAATGTTGCGATGATATTGCGCTTGGGCTATAGGAGCCCCTCCGGAGTCTGAACCCCTACAATGAGCGCAGTTACCCAAATGGATCGGGCTACGTGCCTCAGCGGTCATGTGCATTACATTGCATTCATACATTGATATATATCTGTTTTATCTGTCTTTACTACTGTTGTTCCACTATTAAACGTGTAGAAGTACTGATTATAGCTTTGCATTATTGTATTTCGAAATTTCTTACTATCAGTCATTATACATGTCTAGTACCACTGAGTTGAAAGTACTCACTTTACTCCCTGCACCATGTGTGCAGATTCAGGTGTCTCAGGAGCTTAGTTGAGTTACCTTGTTGCTTTTAGAGCTTTACTGGAGTTGTCGAGGTAGCTGCCTGACGTCCGCAGGACCCGACTCCTCCCCTATCCCTTTATCATTTTTCCGTAGTTTTGAACATTTGTATTACTGAAGTCTTATTACTCTGTATTTGGTAGAGGTTCTAGACTCATGATCCCCAAGTCTTTGGGAGTTTGTTGAGCATTATCTTGATATTCAGCTTATTTCTATCAGTTAAATTTTTTTAGCTTCATTGCTGTTAATGATATTCAAATAAGTGGTTTTGAGCTTCATGCTCGGGTTGAGAGTGTAAATGGTCGGGCTTGCCTAGATTTGTGTTAGGTGCCACTACGACCGAGTTTGGGGTCGTGACATTACACTACATGAATTAATAAGTATAAGTTGTCTTATAATTATGAATAAAAATCAAAATACAAAAAAACTATTTTACTCATTCAAATTGGAGTTTAAAAATTATTTTACAGTAAAAAAACTACCAATTTGAATTGAAGAGTAATTTCTTCCTAATATAGTCGTAGTAGTGCGTGTGTATATATATGAGAGTAGTTACAAAAATATTAAACAACCTAATATGCTAATAGAAACTTCTATTAACAATGCAATTATACTAAATATTGAAAAATATAATAAAGAAAAATACATAATAAAAAAGTTTATTCGATGACTATATAAGTCATTTTAATTTAATATGTATTTTATTCATTAAAATTTAGATAATATTATCGAGAACAACAAAATAAATTCAAATTAACTTTTTTAAGTTTAATAAAATATATAACTTCTCTCATATTACAAAAAAAAGGGTAGCAATCTGACAAAAATATTTAAAAAAAATAATATGCTAATAAATATTTTTACTAATAATATATATAATTACTAAAAATTAGATAATACAGTAAAGAAAAATATTAAACAAAAACGTTCTTCAATACCTCTATAAGTCTTTTTAGTTTAATAGAGAATTTATTTTTGAGTATATTTTATTGTCAAATAAGATGATAATTTTAATTTATTAACGTAATACCATCTAATATGTTCAAACAAGCCTTGTTTTATAATTTAATTTAACTAATACTGTTTAATACTAATCGCGCATCGCGCGGCTGTGATTACTAGTTCACAAAGAAACAGGAACAAAGATTATTAAAAACACGATTATCTTCCTAAACGTGGGTATCCTATCCTAACTCCATACTTTATCCACATAACTATAAATAATGTTTGTAGCCACTCCTCCGTAACTTTGCAATTATGGCTACAAAACTTCATGAGATCAGCCAAATTTTAAACAACTAGATGCAATGGAATTTGAAAGTTAGAGTAGCTTGAATGTGAAAAATTCTGAATTGGTTCAAGCTTGAAATACCATATTCTATAGAGTTGATTTTACAAGATACAAATGTAACATATTTATAATTACTTTTGTTTTTATACTTCTTCTCCGCTACGATGATTCGTGAATTTTCAAAACTTTTCAAATAGATGAACCACGAGAAACTCTTTGCGTAGTACACTTATGCATAATTATGTTCTAACGTTACTTTTGCAATTGTTTCTCAATTTTCAACAATCGTCAAGTAGATTAAACTATCTATTTGAAGTAATTATGTATTGTAGTCTTATTTTTATTTTTGTTTAATCACGTTTGATTGATAATTGTTTACTAATTTCTACCATGCAGTAATAAATTACTACCAATATAATGCACTAGTGTATTTGTCCGCGCTTCACGCGGTATAAAGAAATATTATTACTACTATATCTAAAAAAATAAGTATCAAGATAAAATTTATATAACCTAAAGTTAATTTCTCAAATAGTCATACAACTTGATGAATTTACCTAGCAAATTTACTTTTCTATATTTTACGACAAAAAAAGTCATTAACTATTCATTTGCTTCTCAAAATTAAAGTCATACACCAAAATAAAAGTTACTTTTTATAAGAAAAGATAATTTTACCCGTATCAATAAGTACGCAATGTTAAAATATCACATAAAACTATTAAATAATTTGTTTAAGATAATATAATTATACAGGACTTTAAAATCCAAAAATTAATCAACGTAATAGAACTCATTAGATGCGCCAGTTCAAGTATTTTTCAAATTTATTGTATAATAGAATTATTTGTTCCTTTGACAAAACCCTTAAGGTAAATAATATTTTTTCGTAAGAAGATTAGCGGTGAAAGAAATTAAAATTAAGATTCAAATTGGTAAAAAATAGAAATTTGAAGCAATTAGAAATAAAACAGTAGAAGACAAAATGTACTATAAACTCGGTATATTTTTTAATATTAAGTTAATTATTGTAAAATATTTATTTAACATTAGTTATTCTTTAAAATTTATATTGCCGCCTATCAATTTTGTATTACAAATTCTCAAAGACCAAAAGAATTAATTTTTAATTTATTTTATTTGATATATCGGTAAAGAATTGTGATAAAAGTATTTTTGTGTTTTGTTTCAATATTAGGTAATAATAATAATAATAATAATAATAATAATAATAATAATAATAATAATAATAATAATAATAATAATAATAATAATAATAATAATAATAATTTTTATAAGATATTTCGACATAAGTATTTATAAATCATAATAAGTCATTTGAAAACTTTAAAGGACATATTTCTTTATTTATTGAGTTAGCTAAATGAAAACAACATTATTATTTTCTGGAAGCATATGTAGTTCTATACATTTATATTTGAACTTATACACTTTAATTGTGTTTGGATTGGAGCAAGTTCTTCAATAATTATTAACTATATTGCTTGGTTTGAAAACTAAATTTGTTTTAACTTAATTTAAACGAAGAACTGTTAATATAGATATACAAAATACGACATTCATATTATAAGATGTTCAACGTAAAGTTGAACGACACACTTAATATGACACTACCTATTAAAACTTTAGTATATATATACCTATTAAAACTTTAGTCTATATATATATATATATATATATATATTTCAGAAGATTATTTCAAGTAACCTTTAGCTTTTCTTAGTATTGTTATACACTACTAAGAAAAAGCATATTCTAAATTCTTCAAAAATCTACAAAAGTATACGAAAATTAGTTTTGTAACGTGTAGACTAAAGAATGTTAATTAAAAGAAAAATAGAAAAAAATGTTAACATGCATTTCTGATTTTTAGAATATAGTGGTGAAAAATTTTCTCATGCAGCTATCTATCAAACATACCTTCCCGCAGCATATTAATTATATTGTAAATTTGCTTGTCTGCTTTTGCTTCACCTGCATTCAAATAGTATTTTCTATGGATCTTGAGAGCATAAGCAATATTATCTCAATGCCAAATTTATGCTTCAAGAAAATACCAATATAAAATGCTGGCTCGTCTAAAAGAGAAAAAAAAGAGATTTATAAATCTGATGATGTGCTTGACGACTGAAGAGTGTGCAATCACAAATAAAATAAAATAAAGTGAAACAAATACAAAATTATTTAGGAAACACAAATCAACAAAATCCATGTTTATTTGAGCAAAACAAACCCGAGAAAAAGAGTTACGGAGAACACAAGAGGTGAAGAAAGAGTAATTGGCCCACAATATATATATACTTGAAAGGAATTAGATAGCCAAATTCATAACATAAGAGACATGAGGGATCAGTTCTTTTTCTTTTATTATGTCATTCAATTCAATTTAATGATTAGAAAACTGAAAATAATAACTGGTATAGCTTTGCATACTTAAGGTTGCTAGAACATGGAATTAAGTCATTAAAGAGGCCTAAAGAATTCAATTTGATATTAAAAAAAAAGGTTAAAAAAAGGAGAAAAAAGATAAATAGAGATTTCTTGGCCTAAGAGAGGTGCCAAATCATCTCTATTATTCCCAGCTTTATTATATATATAGATATAGATTATTACCTATATAATACATCCTAATAATGATCTAAGAAACATATTAACTACCATGTTCCTCCTTTATGTCTCTGGAACTGATGCAAATTCTAAAAACATGCATATTCTGCAAAAGTATTTATAATGTTTGTTGATAATTGTTTAGTCCCTGAAACTACTGTAGTTTTCATCACTAACAATTTATTACCAATATAATACATTCCTAATAATTGATCTGATTTTTAGGGTGATCATATACATACGTCAATTGGGAAGTAAGTTATTAAAAGTTCTTTAAGAATAAGGTACATGAACTCAGACTTATGCATTAGTTATTCAACCAGTAGGTTCAAACACTACCATATTAAAACTTGAGGTTACTTATGTATTAGTTAATAAAAGAATAAAAATGATTTAGATGCACTATCCTACATTGTTAAAATTATCAATGAGCATCTAGTGGTTAGACACGTAGCATCAAAAACTCTTGCTTCTATAGCAGATGCCAAATCTATTGCACTTCTTAAAAAAACAAGTTTGGTTAAATGCCAAAGGAGTTGTTGAGTTGACGATAGCATTTGCAAAGAGAAATACCAAAAAATAAAAAATAATATTTGGAACCAAGGAACTTCATTTTCAGTACATGAAGGAACATGCATCAATTTCCCCAGACTAGAAAAATGAAAGGAAACAAAAGATGAAAAAAAAATAATTTGGTCGATAGGATGTGTAAATATGCCTAAAAGAGAAAAAATGCCCCCAACGTCATCTTTTATGTTTCACTTTTACTTTTCCCTGTTCTAGAGATAAATTATCATTTTGACTTCATTATATTTTATATACATCTAATATTGAAAAAGTATTTTCACCTATGTTCGATGATATACTTGACACTGCATCTTTATATTTTATGGCTAGCTTGGGTTAGTTTTAATACTTGAAGCATGTATTTGTGATTCCTCAATTCATGGTTATAAAGCCCACTTATAATAATTGTTTTAAATAAATAAATAAAAATAACATCAGATACAACGCTAAAGAGTATCTTTAAATGACAAAACATGTGGTCAAGTTGCTTTTTTGTTACCTCACATGAAAATTTAAGAGAATGTGTCAAATATTTGTTCATCCTCTAAAGCACATCTTAGCTTTGTTTAGTCCACATTACATATGTTTTGAGCTTTAATCCATGCAATATTTACGGTCAGACCTCTCTATAACAACATCACTATATAACAATATTTCACAATAAAAGTCAAGCTTCTTTAAAATAATTTTTATGTTATGTTATAATATATGTTATATATAATAGCACTTCGCTATAACATTCAAAAATATTCGGAATAAACGAGGTTGTTATAAAGATGTTTGATAGTATATGGTGTCACACCTCCCTTTTTACTACCCCCACATAAGCATATAAATACGCTCGTAAGGTATACCCCGACGCTCAAATATCCGAAACGGATAAAATAACGTAAGGGAAGGAGTTTTTCCAATTAAAGGACAATCGGTTCGGGATTTTATCGAGATTAATCAGAGTCGCCACTTGGGAATGATAATGGTGTCCCAAGTCACCGGTTAATCCCGAATCCGAGGAATTTGACTCTTCAAAATGTCTGCGAAGCAAAGATCCGGATAAGGAACTCTGTTAACCTGGGAGAAGGTGTTAGGCATTCCCGGGTTCCATGGTTTTGGCACGGTCGCTCAATTGTCGTTCTCGACTCTTGTTTGACTCAATTACAGATTTTAAACAACATGTAATGTTGTTTACATTAGGTATTATTTTTAAGGAATTTGCGACATCGCGAAAATACGCCTCGAGTCATACCGCAACCAGTACGCCTATGACTTTTGGTGTATTTTGGCTTTGCCGAGATTTGGATTTGAGTCGCACCAAGTGCACACTCGTTCAATGGAAAGTACATTAACATCGTGCCCTAAACGTCTATCGGCTTTTAACTTTTAGGAGAGGCTATGGAATTCGCTATTAGCCTCTCCGGTTCTACTATGTTATCTTATTACTAAATGGGGGCCCCGGTGTATGTTATTCGGGCGAGGCTCATCCCAAGCGTTATTAGGGTTTAATCCTAGTATTTTAGCTATATTTTCTATGAATGTTTTTTCCTTAGCCGTATTATTACTTTCAGAAATTGGGCCCGGGCCACTATCATTTCCAAAATTGGGCCTGGGCCTTCTGTAACTAGTACTAAACCAGGTTGCTGGATCTGTCATGGTGACCCAAACAGTCTTCAGGCCTTCGTTCAACAGCCCATATCAGCTTCATATTATGGTTCAAGCCCCTATTACGTATTAGGCTCAAACCGGTTGATAGTTATGACAATGAAGGTAAGTAAAACAAATGAAGAACTCGTAATAAAACAGCATTAAGAAATAGAATCGAATTACTCTTTATTCAACAGAAGAGAAAATTGTTGTACAATATATTTCCTGTTAATTCCAAACTAAGATAGCCAAGTGCATATGAAAAACTGACTACTTCTACGCTCCATGTGCTTCTTAAAAGACTGATATGCTAAAGATGAAAAAAAGAAGTTATTTAACTAGTGATTAATACCAGATGATTTAACTATATGATTTGGACCGTCTGACTGCTTACTTAAAGTGGACCTAAACATCTAAATTGAGTGATCCAGTGATGCTTATATACATGATTGTTCTATTGGATTCACTTTAAGTTATACTCATTCATTGTCCCAAACTAATTGCAAATTACTTCATATTTCTGTTACTAATCTTTCTAGGCAGATTCACGTATGTGATTAACTACTGATATTGATGTGAGTCAAGCCATTATAATGTTCACGAACCAACCTTAATCAAATTATCCCTTCGATTTTACTTGTTCTTTCCCTTTAAACCAAACTAGTCGAGCTCGTTAATCTCTAGATCTGATTTACTATATGAGTTATTCAAAATTACTACTATGGAGTTATTATCAGTTCAAGCCACGGTTGTTTAGTCTGTTTTATAATTATTACCTATTTAACTAAGTGATTTATGACTATGATTATACTACTACTATTCTACTACTATTATATTAGCTATTACAATCTTTTGTTTCTGTTTTTCAGCTACTATCTACTGCAACAAACAAATTACAATCTTAAACTATAACTATAAAACAGCATGAACTTAAACTTGAATCTCCATTTTCATTTCATCAAAGCGCCAATACAACATCATTCATAAAAGGAGTGTACCTGGATGAAACAGGGAAATCGATGAGTTCTAGGGAGATCAAGTAAGCAAGACAACAATGGACTCAAGCAAAGCAATGCAACAGTGACTGAAGATCCCACAAAGCAAAACCAGAGCAACAATAACAGAGAACCCAGCAATCAAGCAAACAAGCAGAAGCCCAGGTAAACGATCGAGCAGAGAACCCCAACACCAGAAGCAATTGACAGATTCTAGCTCAAGAAATCCCAGAAATCCTACTGTTATCTTAGTATTTTTATCTCTAGAGCTTTTCTATTCAATGAAACCAACCTAGATGTATTTCTGATTGTTAAAATTCGAACCCCCTCTTCAACCCTTTTTAGGGTGTATTTATAGCTAAAGCCCAGGGCTGAAACTTGGGGAGAAAGTATGGGATTAAATCCCACTTCTCCCCTTCCTAAAATTATTAAGTTTTCACTTCAGCCCCCAATTCTGTTACCAGAAACCCTTCCAGCATGTGCTGGAAGGTTCCAAAGATTCTTTTTACGGGTCTTTTACCAATATAGCCCTAAGGGTTATAGATTTTTACAGATTTCCTATTTTAGGGAGACCATTATACCCTTAAATCTCTGCAAAATTGCAGAAATCAGGGGTACAAATGACTCCCTTACCCTCTTATGTTCCAAACTATTCACTAATTTACCAATTTGGTTTCCAATTATGCCCCTAAGGACATTGCTGATTTACCCGACCTACCTAGGTCAGGTTTCAGCATTTTGGGGACTTATTTCACTAATGGCCAGTCCTTGCATTGGTATTTAAGGACTGGCCACTTTTGACTTAAGGACTTATTTCAATTTTAACCACTTCTGAATCTATTTCAGTTAATTAAGACCTTCTTCTTTCATTTTTAAACTAGTTGCAGGACTAGCCTGCCTGATTATTAAAATTAACCTATTTAAAGCTTAGCCAGTCTCAAGTTGAGACTTGGCTTGGGTAATTAATCCCAATTACTGAACATAGTTGGGCCCAAAGCCTTTGCAGGCCTGGCCACTTTAATGTTCAGGGCTCAAAAAGAGCATGGGCAAGTCTGCATTTGCAGACTTAGCCATTTTTTGCACAACCAGCCCTTTTTAAAGTGGATTGGTGTGTTGGGACCTTATAGAGTTGATCAAACTTTGCAAAGTTGATCACTCTTAGGTCAATTATTGCATAATAACCTATTTTTGTTCATTTTAAGTTAATTAAACTAATTTGCAGGACTAGCCTGCTTAATTAAAGCATTCAGACTATTAAACTAATGGCCAGTCTCAAGTTGAGACTCAGCCTGGGCAAATGAAGCCCAATTACCGAACATAGGTTGGGCTAGGGTCTTTGCAGACCTAGCCACCTAAGGTTCAGGGCTCAAACAGAGCCTGGACAAGTCTGCATTTGCAGACTTAGCTAATTTTTGGACAACCAGCCCCTTTTGAAGTGGGCTGGTGTGTTTGGACCTTATAGAGTTGGTCAACCTTTGCAAAGTTGAACACTCTTAGGTCAATTATTGAACTTATAGACTATTTTTGTGATTTTCAGTTTCAGTCTATTTCAAAACTAGCCACTTTCATGGAACTTAGTACTAACAGCTATAACCAATCCCCTACATCTTAATGAGTATTGATCAAATATTCATGCTAACAAGAACTACTAAAACTCAATCAGTTTTCAACATGTTTTACACACAGAGGCACATAAAAATCAAACAAGATGCATCAATCAACCAAAACTCAGAAAGGGCAATTTGATATGGTTGAATCTTAGTTAATTAATTCACATTATTCAATTTCATGTGACAAAGTATGAACCCATGTCAATTTAGACCTAGTTACTACTAGCTCAAGTCAGATGACAGTTGAAAATCTTCATAAGCTTTAAGATTTATGGCATAGACATACACAGAAGCACGGACTCTTATAAAACAGTCAACATGGCTCATTTAGACATAAAAACAATGGACTTTAACAGAATAACATAAGCATGATAATCAGAATTCACTTTCAAGTACTAAACCTAGCTTTGATATATATATATATATGTGTGTATATATGTGATAGATAATAAAGAAAAGAAAAGACATGAAGAAACAATAAAGAAGAATCCTACATCTATCATGTGAAGTAACAGAAGAAAGAATCAGGATCACTAACTCAGATTTCAGGAGATCAAAACCCAAATTTTAAGCATGTTATTTAGCAAGTAAGGAAAACAGAAGAGATACTATAAACTACCACAAGAAACCTTATTATGGGAGATGAAAGGGGATGGTGAATCAAACAGTTAAACCTGGCGCTAAGATTAAACATACTAAGCGGCAGAAAGGACAGTCTAGCGATTATGAAACTCAACGAAAACATCTTAATATAAAGATAAGAAGAATAAGAGCCAAGCTAGTATTAAAACTTAGACATGCAGAACAATAGAAGAGAAGATAGTCAAGAACCCAGAAGATGAAGAAGAAAAAAAGTGAATCAAGATGGATCTTTTAACTCAGAGAAACATACAAACAGGAGGACAAATATGAAGATGAACAAAGCGAAAAGAAAACCTAGTTCTAACATAGACCTTTCAAACCAAGGCAACAAGAACAGTCAAAACAGAAGAATACTATGGAGATGAACAAGATGAATCGAAAAACCCTAATACTAAATAGATCTTTCGAATCAGAGAAACAAAGCAGAAAAAATAACATAGGACAATATCACAGAAGAAAGACATGAACAACGAGCAAGTTAGAAAGAACCCCAGTAACAACAGATGAAGCACAGAATTTCAAGATAGAAAAACAAACAGAAACATCAAGACAAAAGTAATGAAACAAAAAGAAAACATGAATATGAACAGATAAAGGGAAGCAGATAAAGCACAAAAGGGGGCGAGAGTACTTAG
This sequence comes from Nicotiana noctiflora, assembly GCA_032618575.1. Lineage (NCBI taxonomy): Eukaryota > Viridiplantae > Streptophyta > Magnoliopsida > Solanales > Solanaceae > Nicotiana > Nicotiana noctiflora. The sequence goes on from JASVEL010001440.1 coordinate 55,735, forward strand.
CTTGCAGGGCCTGTCCCCTGAGCTTCCCCTTTCCCTCTTCTCTTTCTTTTCAATCTCGTCTAGACCTTTTCTTTGTTTCTTTTCTTACTTCTTTCTTTCAGACCTTTTCTTAGTTTTCCCCTTTTTTTATTTTCTTTTTCCTCATTTTTTCTTTCTGTTTTCTGTTGTTTGACTTCAAGGTGAAGCCTTTTGGAGTTTTGAATTTGTGGGGGGTATTTGCGGAGGTAAAAGAACGGGTCTTGAACAGGTTCGAGTTTTGGAGTCGCCGGAGTTAGGGTTCCGGCGACCTTCTTTTGGATATTCGACAAGATCGGGGCAGATTCGAAGGGTGAGGGTGGTATGGTTGGATAGATCAAGTGAAGAGGGTTCGATCGGCGTTGGTTTGAGGCGGTGGTTCGTTGTTTGAGTGGTCACCGGTGAAGTTCCGTTGACCGGACTATCAAGAACATGGGAGGTTTTCTAGGGTTTTCTGAGTTCTGGGTGCTGTTGAAGATGAAGAAGAGAAAGGAGGTGAAAGAAGTAGCCGGAGACCACCGCAGAGGGTGGTGGCCTCCATTGGCCGGCTAGGGTTTCCTAAGGTTGAAGAAGAGACGAAGAGGAGAGAAGAGAGGGGCTTGGGGCGGTCGGGTTAAGAGATTGGAAGAAATGGCCCGCTGTTCAGACATAATCCTTATATAGGCGATGTGTCACATGTAATCCAGGCCGTCCAATTGATGGAGATCAACGGCTGTAGTTAGCATTACTAAAACGACGTTGTATCGTTACAAATAAGACCCAGGCTCTCAATCGTTAGATCAACTTAAACGGACGGTTGAGATTTGATCTCTCATTTTTAGTTAACTAATTAAATCAACCGATTATCTCCACCGTTGGATTCATTCTGCTGGACGGTGGAGATTGATTCTCATAGGATCGGACGGGCCAATTCACTGGGCCAAAGCAGACTAGGCCACTAATTCCAATTATTTCAGCCCAAACCAATTATACCTATATATTTTTGTATTTTCTAGTATTTTAATTGTTTTCTATGTATTTTCTTTTATACTTTTTTTTTCTTTTTCTTTTATGGACAATTATAAAACCTAATTTCCTACTTACTCTAATTATTTAGTATTTTTTGGCAATTTTCTACTATTTTTCCTTAATTTTAACTACTTAAAACTATATTTTTTTTTGATTTTCTTAAAACCTAACTAATTTAAACAAAGTAATTACCTAGCCTAAATTTTTTGATTTTTTCTAATTTCTACTTATGCAAATACACAAAGTATAGCTAATCTCAAACAAAGCAAGTAATTGCACTCAAAAACATATTTACTTTAATTTTTGGAATTATTTGCCCGGTGCAAAAATCATGTGCTCACAGCTGCTTGCTCGGGAACACGAAGAGTTTCAGTGCAAAGATAAGTGAGCAGTAATGAGAGATTTTTGCACATCGGCACATTCCGTGAAAGCATTTTTGAAAACCTTTCGACCGCACCCTGCTTTAGAGGTTGCCTACATATCCTGGGCTAAACGAGAATCAGGTCGGTGTAGTTCGGGAAGGTCTTGTAGTTTAAAACTACCAGACTTTACTGTTGCATTGACACTGTTATGACTTACTGACCTACTCCTTATTACACCAGGGGTAAAATGTAAAATGAAGAAGCTATTCTAAGCTATGATCCTACAATTACAATTGTTCCTAATCTAGTTTTTGCTCTTCTTCCCTTTCCGGTGATGCATGACTCTCTTTCTTTTTGTTGATTTTCTTTGATGCTGACTCTCTTTTTTGTTGATTTTCTTTTCTTGTTTTCCCCTTTTTTGATTTTCAAAGGAACTTCTTGCACTCGAGCTGAACCCGCTCAAAACAAAACAACAAACTACTTTTTTTCTTTTTCTTCCCCAGTGTTTTTAGCTATATAAACCATGATGTGCATAAATGTATTCCCGTATTTGAAGGTGGGCACCTAACATAAATTAAACGTGCAATGCGATGCAGAAAAATATTCACGTATTCGAAGGTGGGCACCTAACGTAAATTAAACGTGCAATGCGATGCGAAAAATATTCCCGTATTCAGGTGGGCACCTAACGAAATTAAACGTGCAATGCGATGCGAAAATATTCCCGTATTTGAAGGTGGGCGCCTAACGAATTTAAACGTGCAATGCGATGCAGAAAATATTCTCGTATTCGAGGTGGGCACCTAACGGAATTTAAACGTTTAGATGCGGTGCAGTAAAATATTCCCGTATTTGAAGCGGGGCCCCAACCGAATTTAAACGTGCAACGCGATACACAAAAGTATTCCCGTATTCGAGGGTGGGCACCTACCGTAATTTAAACGTGCAATGCGATGCGTAAAAGTATTCCCGTATTTGAAGGCGGGCACCTAACGAATTTAAACGTGCAATGCGATGCAAAAATATTCCCGTATTCGAAGGTGGGCACCTAACGTAATTTAAACGTGCAATGCGATGCAGAAAATATTCCCGTATTTGAAGGTGGGCACCTAACGAATTTAAACGTGCAATGCGAATGCAGAAAATATTCCCGTATTAGAAGGTGGGCACCTAACGAATTTAAACGTGCAATGCGATGCAGTAAAATATTCCCGTATTCGAGGTGGGCACCTAACGAATTTAAACGTGCAATCCGATGCGAAAATATTCCCGTATTCGAGGGTGGGCACCTAACGAATTTAAACGTGCAATGCGATGCGAAAATATTCCCGTATTTGAAGCGTGGGCACCTAACGAATTTAAACGTGCAATGCGATGCGTAAAATATTCCCGTATTCGAAGCGTGGGCACCTACCGTAATTTAAACGTGCAATGCGATGCGTAAAATATTCCCGTATTCGAAGGGTGGGCACCTAACGAATTTAAACGTGCAATGCGATGCGTAAAATATTCCCGTATTCAAAGTGGGCACCTAACGAATTTAAACGTGCAATGCGATGCGAAAATATTCCCGTATTCGAGGTGGGCACCTAACGTAATTTAAACGTGCAATGCGATGCAGAAAAGTATTCCCACAGCCTGAGGACTGGGGTATGGATTTCAAAAGATGTTACCTTCCTCTTTTTGGTATTTTCTTTTACCCACTATCTCTTACCTGTGAATTTATCCACTTATTGACGAATTTTCTCTTTTTGGTGTTTTCTATTTTCCACATTAGTCACATTCACTTTAAAGTGAATAGTGACAATTTGTTCCTGCATGAAACAAAATTTATTAGATATAAACTGCTGGCAACTGGCGTTTGCCGTCCCCGCTTCTTATTGCTTTCTTCCTTTTTTGCTTTTCCCATGCTGCGTAACTTTCAGCTGCTCATCTCTTGCTGACTCTTTTTGTATTTTATCATTTTTCCTTTTTTGTTTTGCTTTCTTTTCCTTTGGCCATGTTTGCCAAACTTCTTTATTTCTTTGCCAACTTTTCCTTCTTTCTGACCCAGTGTCGTTTCAGCTTTCGTTATCAGGAGCTGGTAGTTAGCTCTCAAAAGGTAAACAATGAAATGCAGAAAGATGAAAGAAAGGTAAGGGTATTTTGGAGAGATGATAGAACTTATCTGGGTATTTGTTGGCTGATTCCGCTGACCATGCCATGTATTTAAACTCTGACCCAGTTCGTTCCAATCATTATTCTGTGTCTGAATTGTTTCCCTCCCAAACCGATACTATTTTTGTTGCTTTTCTCTTTTCTGGTAGTCTTCACGATCGCCCTACGGTGCCTCGAAAGGTTTTCACCAATAAGACTCTCTCATTTATTCTCTCAACCTCACAGCCGTCTCACAGTGCCGATTAAGGTTTTCATTGATGAGACTCTCTCATTTTATTTCTCTCAAACTCACAATCGCCTCACAGTGCCGGTTAAGGTTTTCACCGAGGAGACTCTCTCATTTTTTCATTTTTCATTTTTCTTTTTGTATTTTGTTTTCTGTACCACGGGTATTATCCAATGTTTCGCTCCTTCTTCATTGCATTCGTTATCATTTCGGAATTGATCAGAAGGTCTTTCTTTGGTCTGTAACGTGGCTTTTGGATGGGTTGAGAAAGAAAGGTATAAAGGCTCAAAAATCTCACGAGGGTTCAAAGATATTTACAACTCTCGGAATTATTAAACATAACTTCTGCCCCAATTTCAATATGTGGGTATTTTTTTTGATTTTTTCTTTATTGTGACTGAACCTCAAAGAGACTGCCTACGTACCCTTTCGGGATCAAGTCAGACGTAGTTCATCCAACTTCATTAGTTAGATGGATTTCTTTATGACTTTTTCCCGATTTCTTTGTCTTTTTCTCTTCTTTTTTTTCATTTTTTTTTCTCTTTTTTTTTTCATTTCATTTTTTTTCAATTTTTCTTTTTTCATTTTGGCAATTTCGATCTTATTGCGCTAAAGCGATTCCGAGAGAGGGATACGAAAGAATATATTCATTAAGGCTCAAAGGGGGTTATCAATGGATAAAGTGTTTGGATAGAGAACAAAACGCCTTCGTCATTTCAGTTCCAAAATCACAACAAAATACAAAACACATAATTGAAAAGGAATCATACATAGTATCTTTTGACTGCATCTGAATTGATAGCAGTCTCTACGCACTTTCCTTCAACATCCGTTAAATACAATGCTCCATTGGACAACACCCGTGATACCAAAAACGGTCCCTGCCAATTTGGCGCAAACTTGCCCTTCGCCTCGGCCCAATGCGGTAAGATACGCCTCAACACAAGTTGTCCGACTTCAAACTTTCGAGGTCGTACCTTCTTATTGTATGCTCTGGCCATTCTTCGTTGATACAATTGCCCATGGCAAACTGCGACCAACTTCTTCTCATCGATCAAACTCAATTGTTCTAACCGGGCTTTTACCCATTCATCGTCATCTATCTCAGCTTCGGCTATGATCCGTAATGACGGTATTTCTACTTCTGCGGGTATAACAGCCTCCGTTCCATACACCATTGTATAAGGTGTGGTTCCGATAGAAGTACGCACTGTCGTGCGGTAACCCATGAGAGCAAAGGGTAGCTTTTCATGCCATTGCCTGGATCCCTCCACCATTTTTCGGATAATCTTCTTGATATTCTTATTCGCCGCCTCTACTGCACCATTCGCCTTTGGCCTGTAAGGAGTGGAATTGCGGTGTGTGATCTTAAATCTTTCACAAACTTCCGCCATAAGATGACTGTTTAGATTGGCTCCATTATCTGTGATAATCACCTTGGGAATTCCAAATCGGCATATAATATTCTCATGCACAAAATCCACCACCGCTTTCTTCATTACTGCCTTGAATGTCTTAGCTTCAACCCACTTGGTGAAATAATCAATTGCAACCATAATGAACCTATGCCCATTGGAAGCGGCCGGATCTATTGGGCCGATAACATCCATGCCCCAAGCAACAAAGGGCCAATGTGCAGACATTGTATGCAACTCATAAGGCGGGGAGTGGATCAGATCCCCATGCACCTGGCATTGATGACATTTCTTTACATACCTAATGCAATCATGCTCCATAGTGAGCCAGTAATACCCAGCTCTCAAAATCTTCTTTGCTAAAACATATCCGCTCATGTGGGGTCCACATACTCCGGCATGTACTTCAATCATGATTGCATCTGCTTGTCGTGCATCCACACACCGCAATAAGCCCAGATCTGGTGTTCTTTTGTATATAACTCCTCCACTGAGGAAAAATCCATTAGCTAAACGCCTGATGGCTCTCTTCTGGTCTCCAGTGGCATGTTCCGGATATTTGCCAGCTTTCAGGTATTCCCTAATATCATGATACCACGGCTCTCCATCCGATTCTTCTTCCACAGCAAAGCAATAAGCATTTTGATCACGGACTTGGATCTGGAGCGGATCTATATATGTCTTGTCCGGATGATGCAACATAGAGGACAGTGTGGCCAAAGCGTCTGCGATCTCATTGTGCATTCTTGGGATGTGCTTGAACTCTATAGACCGGAATCTTTGAGACAACTCGTGCAAACAATACCGATATGGTATCAATTTCAAATCTCGTGTCTCCCATTCCCCTTGTATTTGATGTACCAAGAGATCCGAGTCACCCATGACCAAAATCTCTTGAATACCCATGTCAATTGCCATCCTTAATCCCAAGATGCACGCCTCATATTCGGCCATGTTGTTGGTACGGAAAAATCGGAGCTGAGCTGTGACGGGATAGTGCTGACCCGTACCTGAAATGAGTACCGCTCCGATACCAACGCCTTTGCTGTTGACGGCCCCGTCGAAGTACATTTTCCATCCCGGTCTCTCATCTTGCTCCATCTCCTCGACAATCATTGCCTCCTCATCCGGAAAGTACGTCTTCAATGGTTCATACTCATCATCCACCGGATTCTCAGCTAAGTGGTCTGCAATAGCTTGTGCCTTCATCGCCGTACGAGTCACATAGATAATGTCAAATTCCGTGAGCAGAATCTGCCATTTAGTAAGCCTCCCTGTAGGCACAGGCTTCTGAAATATGTACTTCAGAGGATCCAGTCGTGATATCAAGTATGTGGTATATGCTGACAAATAATGCTTCAATTTCTGAGCTACCCAGATCAACGCACAACAAGTTCTTTCAAGTTTAGTATATTTCACCTCGTAGGATGTGAACTTCTTGCTGAGGTAATATATGGCTTGTTCTTTCTTGCCTGTCTCATCATGCTGACCCAATACACAACCAAAAGAGTTATCAAGCACTGTCAGATACAAAATCAGAGGTCGCCCTGGTTCTGGAGGAACTAACACTGGAGGATTGGCCAAATATTCTTTGATCTTATCAAAGGCTTCCTGACACTCGTCGGTCCATTTTACTACTGATCTTTCTTCAACAACTTGAAGATCGGCTCACAAGTTGATGTCAATTGAGCAATGAATCGACTAATGAAATTCAACCTTCCTAGCAAACTTATGACCTCCTTCTTGTTCTTCGGCGGAGGTAGACTTTGAATAGCCTTGATCTTTGATGGATCCAGTTCAATACCTCGTCGACTCACTATAAACCCCAGTAATTTCCCTGAAGGTACTCCAAAGGCACACTTCGCAGGATTGAGGTTTAAATTGTACCTCCGGAGTCTTTGGAAAAACTTTCTCAAATCCCTCGCATGATCATGTTGCTTTTTGGACTTTATGATGACATCATCCACATACACTTCGATTTCTTGGTGCATCATGTCATGAAACATCGTGGTCATTGCCCTCATATAAGTTGCCCCGGCATTCTTCAATCCAAATGGCATTACTCTGTAACAGTACGTTCCCCAAGGTGTAATGAAGGTAGTTTTCTCATCGTCTTCTTCGTCCATCAAGATCTGGTGATAACCGGCGTAACAGTCCACAAACGAACCGATTTCATGCTTGGCACAATTGTCGATCAATATGTGGATGTTTGGCAATGGGAAGTCATCCTTCGGACTGGCTTTGTTGAGGTCTCTGTAGTCCACACACACTCTGGTTTTTCCATCTTTCTTCGGGACCGACACAACATTTGCCAACCAGGTGGGGTACTTGGTAACTCTTATGACCTTTGCCTCAAACTGCTTGTTCACCTCTTCTTTTATCTTCACACTAATGTCTGTTTTGAATTTCCTCAGCTTTTGCTTTACCGGCCGGCATTCAGAATAGATAGGCAACTTATGTACCACCAAATCAGTGCTAAGTCCGGGCATGTCATCATAGGACCAGGCAAAAATGTCCTTAAACTCATGTAACAACCTTATCAATTCATCCCCGAGGGGTGCCTCCAAATGTACACTAATCTTTGTTTCTCGGACGTCGTCTTCGCTCCCCAAATTTACAGATTCTGTATCACTCAGATTCGATTTAGGTTTTTCCTCATATTGTTTCATGTCCTTGCTTATTTCCTCCAGGGATTCCTCATCCTCACATTCTATTTCACTATCTTCCTCAATTTCTTGTATGGTAACGTGATTGTCAGAACTGGGTCTAGAATCCTTCACGCATGACATGGCATTGGAATCAACATATGCAAAACTGTACAAAAGGAAAAATAAAGAAAAATAAGGCAAAAGTGAAGAAAAGGAAAACTGCATTTCATTGATAAAAAGAACGAACAAAGTTCGAGATACATTTTGATTTTCTTTTTATGAGGGGAATAGGAGAACTAAAAAAATAACAATTTTTGGGAAAGCAACGATGAAATTTTGGAGCTAACTACCAAGACTCCTTCCTGATAGGGAAAGGAGTAGCTTCCCAATTGTTCAACATGATTCCAGGTCCCACAAACTGCACATCCATTTTGCTTCTGCCTTCCCCCACTTCAACCATATTCACCTCCCAAAACATCTTCTCAAAACTCAGCACTTCTTCATCAGGTCGGGTTTCGATGTACTTTGTCGCAACAGATGTCCGATATTTTGTACCAGGCTTGACGAAGGTGTCGGATAGTTTGGGTATAGGCTTAGGCAAGGTCCAGTTCTTTTTGGCTTTTGAGGCTCTCTGGATATCGGCAAAGGTGGGTTTGAACCCTAAGCCGAAAGTACCTTTGTTTTCTGGAAGCTGAATCGGCTGAATAACCCCCTGCAATGTTTTGCCCAATCCCTGCCCTGGTGCAAAACCATTTCTAAGCATCTCTTTGGCCACTATCACATCAGTTGGTGCCATCATAGGGATTGGAAACTTCTCCCCTTCAGCAATTCTATTTACCACAATAGCATCTGTCACTTGGTAGACCCAAGGACCTCTATCTCCGTCAGTATCATCAAACGGTGTCACCATATTGCAAGCGTTTTCTTCCCCATGTACCACAATCTCCTGTTGCTCCCACTCGAATTTGACCATTTGATGTAAAGACAATGGTACTGCCTTGGCCGCGTGAATGCAGGGTCGGCCTAACAACAAGTTATATGACACAGCAATGTCGAGCACCTGAAATTCCATAGTAAAATCAACAGGACCGGTGGTCACCTCTAGAATAATGTCTCCCAATATGTTTTTACCCCCACCATCAAATCCTCTCACGTTTATACTATTCTTCCGGATTCTGTCCGGACTGATGTTCAGCTTCCCCAAAGTCGACAGCGGGCAAATGTTAGCGCTTGATCCGTTGTCTATCAACACTCTGGTCACTACCGACTCTTCGCTCTTCACCGTAAGGTACATCGCCTTATTGTGCTCGGTTCCCTCAATAGGCAATTCCTTATCCTGAGAATGTGATCCTATTAGACTCGAAAATCTTGTTGGTAATCTTTTCCAGGTGGCAAACTGAGATCTTTTCTGGAACATGAGCCTCGTTCAGTATCTTCATCAAAGCCTTCCTATGTTCTTCTGAGTGTATTAGCAAAGATAGCAAAGAGATCTGTGCAGGGGTCTTTCTCAACTGTTCAACTACAGAATAATCTTATGACTTCATCTTCTTGAGGAATTCCTCCGCTTCCTCTTCTGACACTGGTTTCTTCAATTGGTTCTCTTTTACCGCTTTCATCTTTCTCAATTCTTCTGGAGCAAAGCATCTTCCAGACCGGGTGAGACTGTGGGTTTCGTTAATTTCCCCAGACACCTCTTTTCCTTTGTAAACCACTGCTACCTTGTTGTAGTTCCAAGGTACAGTATTTGTGCTCACCACCGGCATCTGCACCACTGGCCTTATAATTACTGGCTCCGTACTCACGCCTTTCACAGTCACAATTGGCTTTACGCCTGGCACTACCACTTTCAAACTTTCCACCACTACTAGCTTTCCTGTTGGTTCTTCAACAATCGCTTTTTCTTTCACGGCTTCCTTTTCTGCTTTGCCACTTGACTTTATCATCATTACAGCCTGAGATGGTTTTTGACTACCATCACCCTGCACCAATTCTATCATGTGTGTTTCATGGTGATTTGGCAACGGATTCTGGGTAATGTTCGGGGCTTCTGGGGCCTGAACTTCAATTCTCCTATCATCAATGAGATCCTGAATGGCATTCTTCAACTGCCAATATTTTTCGGTATCATGGCCCAATGTCCCCGAGCAATACTCGCACCTAACAGAAGGATCAAGGTTTTTCGGGGGTGGGTTTGGAACTTTAGGTGCAACTGGGCTTAGCATCCCCAACTCTTTCAATCTATGATAAAGGCTGGTATATGATTCCCCAAGAGGGGTGAATGTTTTCCTTGCCTTGTTTCTCCACTCAGAGTCAGGCCTGGGCCTGTTTTGGTTTCTGTAAGGTTTAGAGGTCGGGTATGTGTTCTGGGTGTGGTAAACATTGTGTGGAGTTTGAGCTCTCCACACATAGGGTGGTGGTGGTGGGTAGGCTTGGGCTTGTGGGTGGTGGTAATGTGGGACTGTTGGTGGGTATGGTGGTGGTGGATTATATGGGGTTGATGTGTTGTATGGGTTTGGCGGGTAAGATGGTGGTGGTGGATTATATGGGGTTGATGGGTTTGGTGGATGTTGGTGGTAGGGTCTTGGTGGGTGATGATGCGGGTTACGGCTCCATGGCCTGCTCTCTACAGTTGCTACCTCTTCCTTCTTCTTCTTTCCCATTGCTCCCCCGTTTCCAGTTTGTATTGCTTGATTGGTGGCCTTAATGGCCGAAAAACTCATGATTTTATTTGTTTTCAAACCTTCCTCCACAAAGCTTCCCATCTTCACGACTTCATTGAAACTCTTCCCAATTGCCGACACTAAATGACCGTAGTATGTAGGCTCCAAAGCCTATAGGAAACAATCCACCATCTCTCCCTCCTTCATGGGTGGATCTACTCTTGCGGCCTGCTCCCTCCATCTGAAACCGAATTCCCTAAAGCTTTCCCCTGGCTTCTTCTCCATTTTTGTAAGGGATTGTCTATCAGGTATGATCTCTAAGTTGTACTGAAAGTGATTTGCAAAGGCTTGCGCAAGGTCATCCCAAACAAACCACCTTGTATGATCTTGTCGGGTATACCACTCTAAAGCTGAACCACTCAGACTCTGGCTGAAGTACGCCATCAATAACTCATCTTTACCCCCTGCACCTCTCATTTTGCTACAGTATCCTCTGAGATGGGCCACCGGATCTCCGTGTCCGCTATACATATCGAATTTTGGCAACTTGAATCCCACGGGAAGCCGCACCTCAGGGAATAGACACAAGTCCTCGTAGGCCACACTCACCTGCCCTCCTAGTCCTTGCATAGTGCGGAAGGCATTCTCGAGACTTTTCACTTTTCTGGCCATCTCTTCCTGTCCGGCACTCTTAGCAATTCTTTCTTCACTTGTTTCTATCAACGGAGCATGAGACTCATGTTGTCGGAAAGTTGGTTCTGGAGGGTAGTAGTGAGGATCATGTATATGAAACATCGGTTCACTGGAAGATTTATGCATAGCAGCGGGTGGAGGTGCCACAAACACTGGAGCAACTTGGGGTATGTGAGGTGGTGCTTGTTTGACTGGAGGTGGTGGTACCTGGGAGGTGGAGGCATAATAGTGAGGGTAATCGGGGTATGTGGAGGATGAATTCATTGTAGGCGGTTCAGGATCGGGGTTGGTCGGAGGGACATATGCGGGGTTGGCAGGGTAAGCTGGCAGGGGTTGACCTCTAGACCAGGCCTGGTACATCTCGGCCATCTGCTGCCTCAGTTTTTACATTTCCTCTTTCATTCCTGCTACATCCACAATCTCCTCTTCATGAACATGATCCACAATAGTTGCCTCAATTTCTTGGGACACCGCTTTCGTCATCTTTTTGTATCTTGTGTTGTATGGGTGGGTAGCCAGAATGCCAGTTGCCAAGAGAATCTGAACTCACAAGCATCAACACCCGTTAGTTGTTAGCGCATGAATAAAATGCAACGACTTTAAAAACAAACACATTTCCTCGAGTCGTCATGCATCATCTCGGCCGCTGCTCATTTGGACCAATCACTTTTCTCTTTTTTCGCTCTTTTTCTTTTCTTTCCTTTTCTTTCTTTTTTTTCTTTCTTTTTTTTTCTTCTTTTTTTCTTTTCTTTTCTCTTTTTTTTCTTGCTTTTTCTTTCTCTCTCTTTTTTCATAATTACGTTCCTATTTATTTGCCTAGCGAATTTAAAAGAAATGACATAAAGCAAAAGAATTGATAACAACACTTGACTTTCCATTGATAATTCAAAACATTGATTACAAGGTGATGTTATAAAAGGAAAAATAAAAAGATGATGCATGCCCTATGAGTACATTAATGCTCCTAGTGCCCGCGAGGCATCGTTCGGCCTTGCCGCGGGCCTATATGCTAATCCCCTTTGGAGCCTATCTAGGTCAGACATGACTTGTTGCACGAAGAACTTCACTGCCGATACAAAGGTTCCTCGAGACATATCTTCACACAGTTGACTCTTCCGGGTGATGTATTGGGCAATGCGAACAATCTTCTCTCTGATGACCCCCTTTTCTTGCAATAACCGGCTTATTTGTTCAGTGCGAGCATCCAAGGTATGTTGGTTATCTTTTTGCACTTGCTGCAGCTCCAATTCTAATTTAGCCATAGTTGTGTAACAATGCTCTCTCTCTTCTTCAAGATCCTTGATAATCTTGTTACTTTTAACCATGGCTGAAATTATTTTCTTTCTAAGCTGAGCTACCTCAAAATCGTGCTTGTCTTGTAATTGCCGAACCAACTTGGCTCTTTCCTCAACATCTCTGTCTATTTGCTTCCGAGCCCTGACTAATTCCTTTTCAGCTTTGTCCAAGTCGAAGCTGTAGTCATTTACTTTGCGCCGGAGAATCTCAATTAATTTCTCATCCCGGGCCTGAGCGAACTGGGGTCTCGGATGCAATTTTCATTTGAGCCATTTGAGCCTTCAACATCTCATTTTCTTTCTTCAGCTGTTTCTTCTCCACTTCATCGGATGCTGCTTGTAAGCCACTTTCGAAATGGAGATTTCTCAATTTATCCTCCAACAAGCTGATTTTGGCCTTGTATTCTTTTTCCTTGGCCACCCAGTTCTGATTCTCCTTGGATTGCTCTATCAAATCTTGCAAGTGAGGTCTCTTCGAAAGACGTTCGTGCTCAACACCTCGTCGGTACCATGTGGAGTATCCAGGCGACATCTCCCCCTTTGCTCTATTCGGCACACAAGTATCAATTTTCAAATTTTGGCACTCATTCCAGATTTGCCGGATCTTTGCTTCCGGGAATTGCCCGTCCGGACCAATCTCCACAGCTTGCACACTGAGGTCCCCATCTCTCGGAATAATTTGACACCGACCCAACTGTCGCAGGGCCCTGTATGGGGCATAAGGTTGTATGCTCTTCAAACCCATGATCAAAAATGGCGATCCCTCCGTCGGCATATACATTACCTCGTCAAGAGGTAGCTAGTCATACGTCCAATCGATTTGACCATCAGTTAGTGATCGAAGATACACAATCCAACCTTGGACTCCCTCCGGCAACTTTACTTCTTTTGTTCTTGTACTGAACTCTTCCAAACATGTCCGTTCAGCCGAACCATAGCTCGAGAACGAAGGATGGTGGCATAGATGTTCAATTAACCAGATTTGCAAGATCAGGTTACATCCTTCAAAGAAGTTGGCTCCCGCTTTGCACGCAGTCGGAGCACGGTAGATGTCCGCTACGATCATTGGGGCCAGAGTACAATTATCTTGTACTATCAGCGTGGTAGCTACCCCGGCAACTTTTATATTGATATGTCCATCTTTCCTTGGGAATACGACAACTCCGAGAAATGCTACCAAAAATGCAAACCTCCGGTGTTCCTCCCATTTCGCTCGGTTGGACTTGCAACATAACTTGTTTGTGAGGTCGTTGAAACCCCCAACGTGTCCAAACCTACTGTAGATGAAGCTTAAGGAACAAATCCCGTTGGCCAGATCTTCGTTGTGAACATTCCGGGCAATTTTCAAAGAGTCGAGGAAGCGATGCACTGTTACCGTCCTCGGAGATACCGGGTATTTTCCTTTTAGCGGGACCTCAGTCTTCCCGATATAGAAGGCAATCTCCTCTAAAGTAGAGGTGAGTTCAAAATCTGGGAAATGCAATACGTTGTGTGCCGGATCCCAAAACGTGACCAACGCTCTAATCACATCACCTCGGGGAACCATGTCTAATAACCCCGTAAGGCCTTTTAAGTACTCTTTGACCCAGTCTTGACCATCGGATCCCATGTCTTGCCACCATAATTTCAGCTCCAAGGGGATTTTATTTAGGGAGAAATGTTCATTCATCATTGTGCTCGTCCTGCACATTTATTAAGGCGATTTTATTTAGAAAAAAGGAAAATCTTTTTCAATGCAAGTTTTCATTTTTTGAAGAAAGAAAAGAAGATGACTTTCAAAGTGGCCATTTTTGCCAAAACAGCCTTCCGGCGTCCTTTCGAAACATTCGGCCATTTCCAAAAATAGCAATCACCTCGATTATTTGAAAAGAAAAATCTTTTTGGTCTTTTTTCTAAAAGTGTGGTTGGACCCGTTTAAGGGTTGCCTACGTATCCCACCTAATGGCGAGAATCAAACCTGCGTAGTTCGGTCAGATTATTTGACCAATTATTTCAACAAAACCGTTCCAACTCTTTTTTTCAAATTTTCAAATTTTTCGGATACCTATTTCCTACAAATCTTATTTTCTTCTTTCTCTCTTTTTTTTCTTTTTCAACAACTTTTCTATCCTCGGGATTTTCGCCGGTCCGCATGACGATCAAGGACAATAAAAATGCAACACAAAGCATGCTCGGTCTTTTCCAATACCGGGTCACCTGTCCTAGACGGACCCAACCCCTGTGTTGAGTCCCCTAAGTCAGATATGATGCAAATAATCGTCCTAGACCTATGTTCAAAATCTTACGGCTTCATAGAGTGCTAGACCGTGTACCCGAGCGGACAACTCGAATCGAGGAGGGGGCTACGTACCGGTGACCCACGGAGTCAATCGGCTTTGTAACTTATCCGGCCTCTATTTTCTTAATTTAAGGTGACTTTAACGGAAAGGGGAGTCTCAACCAGTAAGCACATCCCCGGGGGTGAAGAGAGAAAGGTTTTCGGCACAATTTTATATACAATCCATATAATATCAAAGCGATAAAGCACATATCATGTTGTTCAAATCATATAACGAAGTCAAACAATAACGCGAACGGCAATTCTAAAGGGCTCGAGTTCTTAAACCCTGAAACTGAAGCTCGGGGTTGGGATCCCCAACAGAGTCGCCAGAGCTGTCACACGTCCCTTTTTACTACCCCCACATAAGCATATAAATACGCTCGTAAGGTATACCCCGACGCTCAAATATCCGAAACGGATAAAATAACGTAAGGGAAGGAGTTTTTCCAATTAAAGGACAATCGGTTCGGGATTTTATCGAGATTAATCAGAGTCACCACTTGGGAATGATAATGGTGTCCCAAGTCACCGGTTAATCCCGAATCCGAGGAATTTTGACTCTTAAAAATGTCTGCGAAGCAAAGATCCGGATAAGGAACTCTGTTAACCCGGGAGAAGGTGTTAGGCATTCCCGAGTTCCGTGGTTTTGGCACGGTCGCTCAATTGTCGTTCTCAACTCTTGTTTGACTCAATTACAGATTTTAAACAACATGTAATGCTTTTTACATTAGGTATTATTTTTAAGGAATTTGCGACATCGCGAAAACACGCCTCGAGTCATACCGCAACCAGTACGCCTATGACTTTTGGTGTATTTCGGCTTTGCCGAGATTTGGATTTGAGTCGCACCAAGTGCACACTCGTTCAATGGAAAGTACATTAACATCGTGCCCTAAATAACGTCTATCGGCTTTTAACTTTTAGGAGAGGCTATGGAATTCGCTATTAGCCTCTCCGGTTCTACTATGTTATCTTATTACTAAATGGGGGCCCCGGTGTTTGTTATTCGGGCGAGGCTCATCCCAAGCGTTATTAGGGTTTAATCCTAGTATTTTAGCTATATTTTCTATGAATGTTTTTTCCTTAGCCGTATTATTACTTTCAGAAATTGGGCCCGGGTCACTATCATTTCCAAAATTGGGCCTGGCCTTCTGTAACTAGTACTAAACCAGGTAGCTGGATCTGTCATGGTGACCCAAACAGTCTTCAGGCCTTCGTTCAACAACCCATATCAGCTTCATATTATGGTTCAAGCCCCTATTACGTATTAGGCTCAAACCAGTTGATAGTTATGACAATGAAGGTAAGTAAAACAAATGAAGAACTCGTAATAAAACAACATTAAGAAATAGAATCGAATTACTCTTTATTCAACAGAAGAGAAAATTGTTGTACAATATATTTCCTGTTAATTCCAAACTAAGATAGCCAAGTGCATATGAAAAACTGACTACTTCTATGCTCCATGTGCTTCTTAAAAGACTGATATGCTAAAGATGGAAAAAAAGTTATTTAACTAATGATTAATACCAGATGATTTAACTATATGATTTGGACCGTCCGACTGCTTACTTAAAGTGGACCTAAACATCCAAATTGAGTGATCCAGTGATGCTTATATACATGATTGTTCTATTGGATTCACTTTAACTTATACTCATTCATTGTCCCAAAGTAATTGCAAATTACTTCATATTTCTGTTACTACTCTTTCTAGGCAGATTCACGTATGTGATTAACTACTGATATTGATGTGAGTCAAGCCATTATAATGTTCACGAACCAACCTTAATCAAATTATCCCCTCGATTGTACTTGTTCTTTCCCTTTAAACCAAACTAGTCGAGCTCGTTAATCTCTAGATCTGATTTACTATATGAGTTATTCAAAATTACTACTGTGGAGTTATTATCAATTCAAGCCATGGTTGTTTAGTCTGTTTTATAATTATTACCTATTTAACTAAGTGATTTATGACTATGATTATACTACTACTATTCTACTACTATTATATTAGCTATTACAATCTTTTGTTTCTGTTTTTCAGCTACTATCTACTGCAACAAACAAATTACAATCTTAAACTATAACTATAAAACAGCATGAACTTAAACTTGAATCTCCATTTTTATTTCATCAAAGCGCCAAGACAGCATCATTCATAAAAGGAGTGTACCTGGATGAAACAGGGAAATCGATGAGTTCTAGGGAGATCAAGTAAGCAAGACAGCAATGGACTCAAGCAAAGCAATGCAACAGTGACTGAAGATCCCACAAAGCAAAACCAGAGCAACAATAACAGAGAACCCAGCAATCAAGCAAACAAGCAGAAGCCCAGGTAAACGATCGAGCAGAGAACCCCAACACCAGAAGCAATTGACAGATTCTAGCTCAAGAAATCCCAGAAATCCTACTGATATCTTAGTATTTTTATCTCTGGAGCTTTTCTATTCAATGAAACCAGCCTAGATGTATTTCTGATTGTTAATTTTTGAACCCCTCTTCAGCCCTTTTTGGGGTGTATTTATAGCTAAAGCCAAGTGCTGAAACTTGGGGAGAAAGTATGGGATAAAATCCCAACTCTCCCCTCTTTAAATTATTAAATGTTCACTTCAGCCCCCAATTCTGTTACCAGAAATCCTTCCAGCATGTGCTGGAAGGTTCCAAAGATTCCTTTTAAGGGGTTTTTACTAATGTAGCCCTAAGGGTTTATAGATTTTTACAAATTTCCCATTTTAGGGAGGCCATTATACCCTTAAATCTCTGCAAAATTGCAGAAATCAGGGGTACAAATGACTCCCTTACCCTCTTATGTTCCAAACTATTCACTAATTTACCAATTTGGTTTCCAATTATGCCCCTAAGGACATTGCTGATTTACCCGACCTACCTAGGTCAGGTTTCAGCATTTTGGGGACTTATTTCACTAATGGCCAGTCCTTGCATTGGTATTTAAGGACTGGCTACTTTTGACTTAAGGACTTATTTCAATTTTAACCACTTCTGAATCTATTTCAGTTAATTAAGACCTTCTTCTTTCATTTTTAAACTAGTTGCAGGACTAGCCTGCCTGATTATTAAAATTAACCTATTTAAAGCTTAGCCAGTCTCAAGTTGAGACTTGGCTTGGGTAATTAATCCCAATTACTGAACATAGTTGGGCCCAAAGCCTTTGCAGGCCTGGCCACTTTAATGTTCAGGGCTCAAAAAGAGCCTGGGCAAGTCTGCATTTGCAGACTTAGCCATTTTTTGCACAACCAGCCCCTTTTTAAAGAGGATTGGTGTGTTGGGACCTTATAGAGTTGATCAAACTTTGCAAAGTTGATCACTCTTAGGTCAATTATTGCCTAATAACCTATTTTTGTTCATTTTAAGTTAATTAAACTAATTTGCAGGACTAGCCTGCTTAATTAAAGCATTCAGATTATTAAACTAATGGCCAGTCTCAAGTTGAGACTTAGCCTGGGCAATTGAAGCCTAATTACTGAACATAGGCTGGGCTAAGGTCTTTGCAGACCTAGCCACCTAAAGTTCAGGGCTCAAATGAGCCTTGGTGAGCTTGCATTTGCAAACTTAACCAGTTTTTGCACAACCAGCCCCTTTTGAAGTGGGCTGGTGTGTTTGGACCTTATAGAGTTGGTCAACCTTTGCAAAGTTGAACACTCTTAGGTCAATTATTGAACTTATAGCCTATTTTTGTGATTTTCAGTTTCAGTCTATTTCAAAACTAGCCACTTTCATGGAACTTAGTACTAACAGCTATAACCAATCCCCTACAGCTTAATGAGTATTGATCAAATATTCATGCTAACAAGAACTACTAAAACTCAATCAGTTTTCAACATGTTTTACACACATAGGCACATAAAAATCAAACAAGATGCATCAATCAACCAAAACTCAGAAAGGGCAATTTGATATGGTTGAATCTTAGTTAATTAATTCACATTATTCAATTTCATGTGACAAAGTATGAACCCATGTCAATTTAGACCTAGTTACTACTAGCTCAAGTCAGATGACAGTTGAAAATCTTCATAAGCTTTAAGATTTATGGCATAGACATACACAGAAGCACGGACTCTTATAAAACAGTCAACATGGCTCATTTAGACATAAAAACAATGGATTTTAACAGAATAACATAAGCATGATAATCAGAATTCACTTTCAAGTACTAAACCTAGCTTTGATATATATATATATATGTGATAGATAATAAAGAAAAGAAAAGACATGAAGAAACAGTGAAGAAGAATCCTACATCTATCATGTGAAGTAACAGAAGAAAGAATCAGGATCACTAACTCAGATTTCAGGAGATCAAAACCCCAATTTTAAGCATGCTATTTAGCAAGTAAGGAAAACAGAAGAGATACTATAAACTACCACAAGAAACCTTATTATGGGAAATGAAAGGGGATGGTGAATCAAACAGTTAAACCTGGCGCTAAGATTAAACATACTAAGCGGCAGAAAGGACAGTCTAGCGATTATGAAACTCAACGAAAACATCTTAATATAAAGATAAGAAGAATAAGAGCCAAGCTAGTATTAAAACTTAGACATGCAGAACAATAGAAGAGAAGATAGTCAAGAACCCAGAAGATGAAGAAGAAAAAAGTGAATCAAGATGGATCTTTTAACTCAGAGAAACAGACAAACAGGAGGACAAATATGAAGATGAACGAAGCGAAAAGAAAACCTAGTTCTAACATAGACCTTTCAAACCAAGGCAACAAGAACAGTCAAAACAGAAGAATACTATGGAGATGAACAAGATGAATCGAAAAACCCTAATACTAAATAGATCTTTCGAATCAGAGAAACAAAGCAGAAAAAATAACATAGGACAATATCACAGAAGAAAGACATGAACAACGAGCAAGTTAGAAAGAA
Source organism: Nicotiana noctiflora (assembly GCA_032618575.1). Classification (NCBI taxonomy): domain Eukaryota; kingdom Viridiplantae; phylum Streptophyta; class Magnoliopsida; order Solanales; family Solanaceae; genus Nicotiana; species Nicotiana noctiflora. The sequence continues at coordinate 75,433 of JASVEL010001440.1, forward strand.
CCCCAGTAACAACAGATGAAGCACATGATTTCAAGATAGAAAAACAAACAGAAATATCAAGACAAAAGTAATGAAACAAAAAGAAAACATGAATATGAACGGATAAAGGGAAGCAGATAAAGCACAAAAGGGGGCGAGGGTACTTAGCTTGCAGGGCCTGTCCCGTGAGCTTCCCCTTTCCCTCTTCTCTTTCTTTTCAATCTCGTCTAGACCTTTTCTTTGTTTCTTTTCTTACTTCTTTCTTTCAGACCTTTTCTTAGATTTCCCCTTTTTTTAATTTTCTTTTTCCTCATTTTTTCTTTCTGTTTTCTGTTGTTTGACTTCAAGGTGAAGCCTTTTGGAGTTTTGAGTTTGTGGGGGGTATTTGCGGAGGTAAAAGAACGGGTCTTGAACAAGTTAGAGTTTTGGAGTCTCCGGAGTTAGGGTTCCGGCGACCTTCTTTTGGATATTCGACAAGATCGGGGCAGATTCGAAGGGTGAGGGTGGTATGGTTGGATAGATCAAGTGAAGAGGGTTCGATCGGCGTTGGTTTGAGGCGGTGGTTCGTTGTTTGAGTGGTCACCGGTGAAGTTCCGGTGACCGGAGTTTTGAGGAAAAGGATTGTTTTCTGGAGCTTTGATGGAGAAGAAGAAAAAGAAGAAGGAAAAGAAGAGAGAAGGGGTTAGAAGGGGTCGGCGACCACCGTGGAAGGTGGTGGCCGCCATTGGCCGGCTAGGGTTTTCTGAGGTTGAAGAAGAGATGAAGAGGGAGAGAAGAAAGGAGTAAGGGCGGCTAGGGTTAAGAGATTGGAAAAAATGGCCGGCTGTTCGGACATAAGCCTTATGTAGGCGATGTGTCGCATGTAATCCAGGCCATCCAATTGATGGAGATCAACGGTTGTTGTTAGCGTTACTAAAATGACGCCGTATCGTTACAAATAAGACCCAGGCTTTCAATCGTTAGATCAACTTAAACGGACGGTTGAGATTTGATCTCTCATTTTTAGTTAACTAATTAAATCAACCGATTATCTCCACCGTTGGATTCATTCTGCTGGACGGTGGAGATTGATTCTCATAGGATCGAACGGGCCAATTCACTGGGCCAAAGCAGACTGGGCCACTAATTCCAATTATTTCGGCCCAAACCAATTATACCTATATATTTTTGTATTTTCTAGTATTTTAATTATTTTCTATGTATTTTCTTTTATACTTTTTTTTTTTCTTTTTCTTTTATGGAAAATTATAAAACCTAATTTCCTACTTACTCTAATTATTTAGTATTTTTTGGCAATTTTCTACTATTTTTCCTTAATTTTAACTACTTAAAACTATATTTTTTTTTGATTTTCTTAAAAACTAACTAATTTAAACAAAGTAATTACCTAGCCTAAATTTTTTGATTTTTTCTAATTCTACTTATGCAAATACACAAAGTATAGCTAATCTCAAACAAAGCAAGTAATTGCACTCAAAAACATATTTATTTTAATTTTTGGAATTATTTGCCCGGTGCAAAAATCATGTGCTCACATATGGTTTCAGTTCTACTATGCAGTTCTCATTTTACAAAATATTTTATCAAACAATCAAACATTTCATCAAACCATTAGTCGTTGCATCTTTACCTTATTGTCATTCTTCTCTGATCTCCCTTTTCGGCTTGCCTTATAGTATTATAGACCTTGAATCTGTTACAATGACTAGATATCTATTAGCTACGTAATTGATTCAAATGTGAGTTGATGTTTTTAGCTCAACATGATGACTTTTATTTTGAGCATCAGATTGTATTTGAAGTGTTATTTTACTTCAACAAATAAAAAAAATAGCTACTCTTTTTTTCTTTATGAGTATAAATTCGTGTATGAAAAAATGCTCTCTAATGAAAGTTTGTCTACGATTTATTATTGTCATTATATTAGCAACCTAAACTTTGTACTTTTTATGCGTTTTTAAATTTACGCAGGGCAAACACATTGAGAATATTTATGTGTTGGATGTCATATTTGGCACAGGCTCTTCAAATAGATCTTAAACTAGTATGGGCAATACATGTGATGGCATTACATAAGATCTATCTTAGAGCAACGCCTTCTTCATCATCGCGTTCAAAGAAGCCCACAAATAGGAGGTGCAATGATAACACTTTAGTCGATGTGATGAGTTCATTGCTGCAAATATCGGGAGGATTGCAGATGCTTTGATAGAAGCAGCCAACGCGTGTGCTTGGACGAGGTGTTTGCCATGATAGTGATCAATGTCTGTGAGTTCCTTACTTTCGGCGAGAAACGAGCAAGATATTCCTAAAAATTGGATGAGATATTAAGAAGACTTTGGTCATTGAAACGTTTACGTAGGACTCACTGGTCATTAATATTTAGACTATACTCTTATTGATTGAAAATATATGCTTCAGGTAAAAAGTGAGTGTCATAAAAAGTAAATGTATTCGTTTGGAACAAAATGTAAGCAACCAAAATTAAATAAAAATATAATCCAACTTATTTCTTTAGTATACGTTTTTTATTTTGGCGTTAAACCATTGATTAGAGGTGTAATATTTTTTTTGATTATTACTTGATTTCTTAAGAGTATTGTAGTGTCCTATTCTGAAGCATATCTCGATGGATGATTTTTTCAGGTCATTTTTTGCCATCATATTTGCTATTACGCATATTCTATTTGCTGCGCCTGGGCGTACTTTGAAGGATGAGAAGTGTGTGGTTTCTGTTGGAGTTACTTAAATAGAATTTTGTGCAAGTTGGTGCACCCAGATTGACCTTCGCTGTGGCTGAAGCTAGAATAAGGTTTGAACCAAATATGTCTTTTATGTTTGTACTTGAGTAAAAAATTTATGCATTTTCATGTAGGCTAATTCTTTTAAAGCCAATATGTACCATTTCTCAAGTATGTTGTAACACCTCTTGGGGATTGGTGGTCTCTAGCAGCAAATTTACTTTTGATTTAATTTATAATGCGGTAAAAACTTAAGTTGCAATATACGTCTGCTTCTAATATCTCTCTGTTTTTTTTTGTTTGAAACGATCCGTGAATAGCGCGAGTAAGTATGCTAGTATTATAAAATATACATAATTTTTTAAAAGAAAAAAAAATGCAAGGAGCAGACATTACTTTCTCTTTAGAAAGTTATCTCAAACCAACTTCTTTAGTCGGATGCAGAAAATCTTCTCAAGTATTGAAAGGTAACCTAAATAAATAAAGGTGCATATGAAACATAGTTGAAGAAGAAAATCACGAAGAAGGAAAAAAGAAAAAAAAGGATGAAAGTTTCATTTGAAAAGGAAAATACTTGAACAAGATTACAATCATATAAAGTTCCAAAAAAGATGCAAAAATATTTATTACAAGTGGATTGTGTTAACATTTGGCAAGTAAAAACTTCTAGGGATATGCATCAAATGTAGTGAACTTAGTACATTAATAAAATCAAATCGCGACAAACTATTAACGGTCGAATATGTACACATACAAAAACAAACAAGATTCTAGTTAACCGTTAACATTAAATGAAAATTTCTTATGGATATTATTCGTAATGGCGCGAACATCATCCTTTCAAAGACGCAAGACTACTCGTAATCTTCCAAAAAAAACCATTACAAGGGTGCAATTGAAAATATGTTTATCATTTAATCCGTAATTTAAGATAAAAGACTAAATTGAATAGTAGAATACATATGTATCAGCTATTTATCTAATAAAATATCAACTAGAATTTAGAGCAATCAATTATATTAGATGATATGATATTTTCAAATGTTATTAAAAGTTGATTACAGTCTCACCGGAAAAGCTACATTAAATTACATAGTTGCCCTTGGGAATAAATAGAAGGACAGTAAGGATGGCAGTATCAGGCATTCTAACAGTTCCTTTGGTCGAAGCCTTGTGTGCCACTTCCTGCATCTCCGCCAGTGCTGCCGTGGGTTATCCCGGCGTTCAACCAAAGGTCATTTTTGAATTGTTTCTAACTTTTTTATTTTCCTTCAGTTTTCCCTTTCCCTCTTATCATTGAATCTTTTCCCCAAATTTTAAAGTTTTTTTCATTGCAGATAGTTAGATTCAAAGCATTTATCATTTATTGTTGAATGTTCTGGTTATGGAATGGTTCTAACTATTATTTACTTTTCATATGTCTATTTGATATTGTATTGGTGAATCCTAATTGGTGGATAACCCTCATGTTCAATTTTGAATGAGTCAAAAGGGTTTGTTTCAATTTGTTGTTTGTAGATTATTACCATGGATGATGTTTTATTGAACTCATTCACGTGATTTCTGATGATCTTATTTGGTTAACTGCTGGAGAACTGGCTCTTTGTTTTCGATTTCGGATAGATATCTGTCTAATTGCGAGCAGTTTCCTTTGGTGGGCAACCTATAACCCCAAGGACTACAATTGAGGCCTGTGGCATGTCCGTTGCTATACATTATTAGTCTGGGTCAGGGGCGGAGTTAGATTATAGGAAGTGGTACCCAATAGTTTTGGTTCAAGTTTTGTATTTATCTTGAGAAATTCATCTTATATGCACAAATTATTAAATTTAGAACTCAGTAACTCAAAATGACTAAAATCCTGAACCAATAGGCTTCAAATTTTGGTTCCGCCTCTAGTTTGGGGTATTTGTTGGGAAGAAAAAAATGGTGCATTATTTCATTGTATTGAAGGGAAAGGGTTAAAGTCTCTATCACAAACATCATTTGCCTTTATGCATCCACGTCGAATGAATACACTTGTGCAGATCTTTACCTGCACCTGATACATGCCCCCATGCCCATACCAAACCTAATGGGACATAGCTTTTTCCACATATTCTCACTAGATTTTATGTTCCATTAGGAAAATGATGACATGAAAACTTTTGATAGCATAGCTCTCAGGCTTCGTTCTCGTGGTAAGAGCCCAAACGTGATATGTAATTAGGTGCATGTCATGGGTTCGAACCTGCCGTAGACAAAAGCATAGTATTTAAGTGGAGAAGGGTAGAGAGGGAGACCCAGTATGCACCGTATTTCGAACCGTGCACCACTGGCACTCAAGGATTTCTTGGTTATGCAAGAAAAACTTTTGATAGCATAATTATATTGTCATGAACCAGATTGATGAATGTTATTAGCGATGCGACATCTTTCTTATTATAAGACTAAACCATATTCTGAAAACATGGGACCTAGTTTCTCATTAGCAATTCCTTTACTTAACTTGAAGGCATGTAGTCTCCAGTCTCAATGGATCCTGCCACTGAACCAAACTACTATTGAAGGAGCACTATATGTTCTTTTTTGTTAAGGTAAATAGTATTATTAACAAAATGGGAAAGGCTCCCGTATACGAGAGGTATACCAAAAGTAGAGAATCTACAACAAAATATGATTTTCTACGAAAAACACCCAATCATCTATACAAGTAGGAATATCAAGGGTGCACCAAAAAGCAATCAAAAGACAAAATACTATTCCCCAAGTGTACAATATCATTTTCAATGCCCTCAAAAGCTCTTCTATTTCTCTCTCCAAACAACCCACATAAGAGCTAATGGAGCAACCTTCCATGCCTTTTGTTTTCTTCTCATATGCAAGAACACTAAATGTATGACCATGAACTTTTACGCAATGGAAACAATGATGAAATTATAGATGACTATACCAAATAAAAGCAAAAACTTAAGGAGAAATTATTGGCTAAGTGTTTGCTAAAAAGTGTAACATATACTAATTGATTCTAGAAGTTATCAGAAAGGCTTCCTTCTCCAAATTGAGGGACACGTGACTTTTTTTCTCTTTCCGTTGTTTACACATGGCTTTAAGAGTTTGAATTTGGGATATGTATAGTTAGAAATTCCTTCTGATGCATGGTCTATTACCTGTGTTCGGGTCCAGATTTCATAGAAGATTTTCAGAAATCCTACTTATCTTTCCTTTTTAAGCTTGCAGTCTTCTCATATCCTTCTGTTTGAGCTCTAGCATTCAACTTTATTGATTGATTTCTTTATCTCATTGCAAGTTTCTTCTTGATGTTCAGGGAGTACAGCTGTGATAAGAAAAAACCTGATACTAAATTGGATTGGATGTATAGGAACACATCATTTTGGTAGATGTACTCATAAACAAGAGAAGACTTCCTTCATATTTGTGCGTGGCTCAATTGCTATGCTGATACAAAACTATCTTCCTGGTTGCATAGAAGCTTCTTGTGCGACCTCTTTCTCATCTGAGATCACAAAGCAAGACTCATGTAACTGGGTATCTGGCGCCGAATCGTTGAAAATGAGTCCTGAAATTGATGAACGCCCTCTTGATGGCTGTAGAAAAATTAATTCAAAGCAAGACTCATGTAACTGGGTATCTGGCGCCGAATCGTTGAAAATGAGTCCTGAAATTGATGAACGCCCTCTTGATGGCTGTAGAAAAATTAATTCAAAGGATGGTGATCCTTGTTCCTTAAACAGTGTAGATGGTTTACGACCTTCAACTTTCAGTGCAATGTCTGGAAGTTCTAAGCCCATTGTATATCGTAGGAAAAAGTTTCGAAGAAACCCTCTCACTACTTTCTCCATTGAAACATCAGCTGAAGTTAGGCCTAGCAATGGATGTCCTTCTGAGCTTTGTTCTGAGGTCCATCTAGGAACTTTTAAGGAAGACTTAGTTGCTGGAGTTGCAGTTGAGAAGTTAGATACTGCAGCTCCTTTTCTGCTTCCTGCTGAGTGTAATAGAGGGAACCTTCTTTCTAAATCAAATTCCTGTGATGGTAGACCTGAAGTAGAAGAGCAGTGCTCTGAAGCAGCATCAAGAAGTGACATACATAGGACTTCAGATTTTTGCGTAAATGATAGTCATTCGTCGTTGGACTTTGATTCTTCTTCATTGAAGACTGATGTGGGTGATGCCAGTGAATGCTCCTCATCTGGTGCTTTAGTTCCTGAAGGATTGGATGATAATATGCCAGAAAAGGATATATGCATAGCAATTCTTAGAGGTTATGGGTTGCTTGAGAAAGTTCCGTTTACTGAGCTCCGCATGTCCGCTAAAGCCTCTGGTACCAGTACTAACAACTGCTCTTTAATCTCATGCAAAGCCTGTGATTGTTCAGATACTACATTGAAGATGCTAATCTGTGATAATTGTACTGATGCATATCATTTATCTTGCTGCAATCCCCGTATACGTAAAATACCTCGGGATGAGTGGTTTTGCAAAAATTGTTTGATTAAGAAGCGAAAATTACTGGAGAAATCAACTTGTAAATCCCTAAGTGGGCCCGTCGAAACTGAAAGTTCTAGCAACTTATTGTCTGAAGGTGAATCAGGACCTATATCTCTCATGTTGAAGGACACCAGCAGATATAGAACCTGCGTCCGTATTGGCAATAATTTTCAAGCTGAGGTTCCTGACTGGACAGGCCCGGTGATAGAGTATGTTCTACATATCTGTTTTTTAATTTCTGGATCTTCCTGTTTACTTAGGGAAGTGAAAATGATGATATAGCATTAAATGGTTTTATCACATAGGCTGATAAACCTCAATGATTGCTCATCCTGTCCCTACCTTTTGTAACCGTTTGTACTCGTCATTTTCAGTTGTTATGTTTTATGGAGTTAATAATTTTATTGATATGGTGGGGGATCCCAACATACAAGGTGTTACAATGTAGAAAATTTACACAAACAAATGATTCTCTACTAAAAGACTCACTCGCCAAATTCTAACTGGCAAATTGTATTACACACACACACAAAAAAAAGAAATCATTATTCTGTGCGAGGTAGTTTGCTAATCCTTCAAAAGTCTTCTGTTTCTCTCTTTCCATGTTGCCACGTGATCACTGAAATAGCTATTTCTCATGTTCTCTCTCCTCTTGGGTTGTTCTCCATCACAATTTGATAACAGACATATTCCCACCATATGCCATCGCCTATATGCAGTGGTGCAATTCCCCAATCAAGCAGTAAGTAGTTAACATCCTCTTCCGCTTGTTTCACATTATGCACCAACTGGCATCAATCAGACCTTCTTCTCAAATTCTCCACTGTAAAGATGGCTACCGAAGCTGCTCTCCATGTGAAAAAGTAAACTTCCTTTGGTGCTGTCTGGATCCATGATTCAATGTTGTTTTCATCTCTGCTACTTCATTAATGGTGGACGACTCCTGGTGTGCTCATTGGACCTACCTAATGAAACTCTGTGCAAAGAAAGAAACATGCGGAGTTACATTTTTCAAAAAGAGGAACTTTAGAGTGTCTAGAAAATGTTAAAGCATATGGTGGCATTTTTTGTAGCTACAACTCAAAATGCTAGTTGTTCGTTTTTTCTCTTATCTCATTATCTCTGATTCTATACCTGCTAGTGCTAGCACATCTTTCCTTTTTCTGAAACTTATGTAAGATTGCTTGAATGCTTGGTTGGATATTAATCCTCAGGTTTTCAGTTCAAAATGGATAAGCATTAGTGGTGGTAACTATGGCATATGCATGTTTAGGTTTCTCTTTATACTGAGGAAGCCTTATAATGCTCACAGGTTTCATGCTCCATATGTCCTGATAATTATGCACTCTAATATCTGAAAATCTCGCATATTGTGGAGTGCTGTTAATGTTGACTGTTTTTATAATTGGTTCCTCTATTTTGTACTTTTCCTATATTTTGAGCATGTTTTGATAATGAGATCTGATGCAGTGAGGTTGATCGGTTTGAACCATTAGAAATCAGGCCATCCAAGTATCTCAGCTTGGATGTAAGTTCTACTCCTGAAATCTATTTTTCTCATACGATTGGCTACTCAGTTCTAGGATAATTACTTACAGAAATTGTGTTGTTCAGGAATACTCTTCTAACAAGCCGTCGAGGTTTAGTTCTATTGGCAATTGGCTTCAGTGCCGGCAGGCCATTGAAGGTATTGGTGAATATGTGGATGGAAGTATTTGTGGGAAGTGGCGTAGGTAATCCGCTGACTCATTGCACTTTTTGCTAGTGAATGCTTCTTTGCTCCAGCTTTAGGTTTTTCAAGTGGATGTTGTTAATTTTGGATTGTGTCATTGAAATTGTTTTAGCTCTTGAAAATGGACCCCAGTTACATGTTTTGAGCAGATTAATTTGCGTTTGTTCCCTTTATTTTCTCTTCTATTAATGGGAAGGGACACTAGTGAGGAAAATGGACTAGTGAAGATGGAATTTGGTGCCTCAAACAATTCAGATATCTAGGCTCGTTGTTCCACGATAATTGAATGATAGATGAAGATGTTACACATAGATTAAAAATTGGATGGTTGAAATAGAAAGTGTCACCGGGGTATCATTGTTGGGAAGCGTATCAGGCTAATAGAAGGGAAAAATAATTAGAAGAGAATAACAATAAATTGCACAGGACAAGACAATGCAATATTTAAGTGGTTTGGTAATTTTTTCCTACTCCACGGCCACGCAAAGAATAGTTTTATTGATACTGAGAGAGAAAGAAGAATGTGAGGGATGATTTACAAATGAAGAGAAAAGTCCCTTTTATAGGCAGAGGTCGGCTGAAAAAAGTTTCAGCAAATGTAAAAACGCGGCATTATATCACCATCATTTGTGAGCCGGTTCTTTCTTTCACATTTTTGCAGCCCACCAATTTTGAATTTTTCTTTCTTCTCTCGTTTCTTTCTTTTCATTCTTACTTTTTCTCTTTGTCTTTTTTCACTTATTGTATTCTTTCTTTTACAATGAATAATATTTGTTCCCATCAATCATGTGATAGGAGGATGTCTACGGATGTAAAAGGTAAGTTCTATAGAACAATTATAAGACCGTAAGTGTTATATAGGTGTGCATGTTGGGCTGCTGAAGTCCAACACATCTACAAGAAGAGTGTCACAGTAATGTGTATGCTAAGACAAATGTGAGGTCGCACAAGATTAGACTAGATAAAAAATCACTACATTCGCCAGAAGGTGCGTGTAGCGTGAATCTCTAGATGCTCCAGTTTGCAGGTGTTATCATGATGAGTTAGGTGTTAAAAAAGGAATAAGATAGACCTAAAATCATAAGGAAGTAGGTTTGCTTGAAAGACTCTACGATCTCTTGGAATCAATGCAGAGTTCGTGAAGGATAGGACACAATGGAACAAAATATTTGTATAGGCAATGCCAATTCGTAAATATATTTTTTGTCATGTTAATATGTTTGCTTTAAGTCCTATGCTTTCCAAGAGTCTTTTAGCCCTATTAGAGATTCTTATGTCAGTATAAAATATAGAGATGTTATATAGGACATCTAGTTTTTGTTTTGTATAATGTTAGCTTGAGATAAATTTAAATGAGGAACATGGTCATCGAGGATTCACATCCCAGACCCCTACTTATGTGTGACTGAGGCGTAGTTATTGTTGCCAAATATTGAAGTTTCTTCCATATTAAAATAGTACTAGAAATTGGTTCTTGCTCATCTAAGTTCCCTTGTTGATGATGCACCTTGTTGGGCTCGTCTGACCACAGCAAGATTAGTCTTACCATACCGCTATTCAAATGGAAGAAAGTTCCAAAGCATATTCATTCATCAATCATCAACGAAGCTCTCCTATTCTTTTCAGAGCCCTTTCCTTCTGTTCGTCTACAGTCAAAAGATCAAAATGGATAGACTTGCCACCTCCTCAGTTTTCCCCGAAGCATATGGATGCTAGGAAATGTTTCTTCTCATCTTTCTTCAGAATTATTCTATCTTTTTCTGAAAATGCTATCTTTTTGACTCTGCATTTGGTGTATATCCTCCATTAGGTCAGGTTGTTCTTGTTGCTATAGGAGGTAATGGCATTTTCTCTTTAAGAGACACATAATACTTTAAACCAAAATTTACTCCACACTCTACCAAACCCATTCTATTGGATTCTCACATTCCAGTTTGCAGCTTCCCTCCCAATTTGAAGCAAAAGGGAATGATTAGAACTCCAAGCACTAACAACCAAAATCCCTATCCTACTTTACTTATCCCACATAAGCCTATTTCATTTTTGAGTTGCTTGAGCAAGTTAACCACCCACTTCAATTCTTCATTCATCAAGAAAAATTTCCCATAAGTCATGACGCCTCCGATCAACAAAAATCCTCCCATGCAACTTGATACCCCTTTTGAATCTCAAAGTTTTCCTCTCAACCCACATTGTAAGACACATGAGATTAAGCTGTATCAGTATCTTGATAAGAAAAGTGCTGAGATCAGTGATAAGTGAAGGTGGTTGCAGAAAGGGAAATTCCCTTTTGAAAGCACCCAATAGTGTGAACCAGGGTTCAAAACTCAATTCAGACAAAAAATATTAGGTAATTCCTTTCCCTCTGCATAGGATTGGTCGGCATTGTTGCTTGGTACATGTGTTGATGGGAGATAGCAGGTACACGGTGTAATAGTCTAGGTGCACGCAAGCTGGTCTAGTCTGTACCATATTAATAAAATAAATAGGGAAGTTGCCATATTAAGGCATCCTGGATAACTCCTATCTCTTTAATTTCCATTCACACTTCACTGGGATCATGTTATTTGTCTTTTCTTTTGTTGGAAATATTCATGATATTTTGTTTTCGTGTTAGTTTTCATCCATTAGGATGCCTAATCTGCAACTTGGTGTTATCATGTCAGGGCCCCACTATTTGAAGTTCAAACAGATGACTGGGAGTGCTTCCGTACTGTCCTTTGGGATCCACCTCATGCAGATTGTGCTGTACCTCAAGTATGTGAGTTTTTCAGTCCAAATATTGTGTTCTACATCCTGTCTTCGAGTAAACTCGTTTACTTGCTTAATTCCTTCTAGATTGCAGTCCCACTCTCCTTTCTTGCTTTGGTTAGAGATGGTTCTTTTTCATTTTATTTTCCTTAGTTGGAGAACTATTTTCTTGTTAGGATTAAGATGTTTGATTCCAAAGTCGTCTAGTTGTTTCGCAGGTTTTATAGGTGCTTATAGCTTCAGTGTTCTTCGTCAACTATGATCTGTGGGGAGATACTTGTGTTTTACTGTAGTAGCAAGTGTAAACAATATTGGGCTAGTATATTTGCGATGTTTGATCATCTTGCAAACTTCTTGCTCCCCTAAAAATGGGGGATTATGCCGAATCAGATAGTACCTAACTAATTTTGGCTTAGATTCTTATATCTTCGGAATGGCAAACCCATTGATAATCTAAATGATTTTCCCAGAAGTAGAGCATATGTAAGTGCCAGAACATTGAAATAGTTACTTGCTGCTCTCTTTTACTGCTCTTTGGTTTGTTCTTTTGCCATATTTCCATTTCACTGAGATCCATCCTTATTAATATTCCTTATATTACTTTTTAATTGCTGTTCATTGTCTCACTCTCAGGAACTCGAAACGGAGGAAGTTCTAAAGCAATTGAAGTATATAGAGACGGTATATATTGAAACCTTGTTATCGCATTCTTTTCCTGTTTCGGCAAAAAAACCAACTCAGTTATGTACTTTCTTTTGAAAGAGGTGTAGGTAATAAATAATGATGCCAAGATGAGATCCAATCTGCCACAATTATATTTACTACAAGAAAATTTTGTTTTGCCTCATTCTTCCAAAACCAAAAGATTTCAACTGCAGTTGTATTTCTCAAATATCTTCGTTAGATTAGCTGTTTAGTATATGTGCTAATGCAAATTCATGGAACTTTTCTGTTGTGTACTTGATGTGGTTTTTGCAAGCTATCGTTTTCTGAATTCTGCTGTCTCTGCCTCTTGTATACTGAGGTTTTCCATTTGTTATTTAAATTGTTTTTTAGTTGAAGAAATTTTTTCTAAGTTTTTATTTTTGGTGATTGTATTATATGCTATCCATCTTTTCCTTTTTATTTTCTAATGGAGTAAGGTCTCATGGTCCAACGACTACTTCCCTGTGCACAACTGTAAACAGCAGGGTTCTGGCCCCTTTTCGCTTTTAAACAGCTCAAATTTTGAGAAACTAGGATTTACATTTTCCAGAATATGGTGTCCTGAGACAAGGAAAAATAGCTGGATTTTGGTAATGAGTTGTTTTATGCTTATCAACTGTTAATTGCATGCCCAAAGATAGGAGATCTGCGCACCCTCATTAAGAAAGTTTTGTATCTACAAAGTCTTAATTATTTTTATTTACTAAGTTTATTCCTTTGTGAACGAAATATCTGGATTATCAGAATAAGGGGGAGTGAAATTTTAAAGTAGTCATAGTGGATCCTTGTTCTACAAGTGATCTGTGCCATTTTTTCCCTGATAAATTTTGTTCAGTGTGCATTGCAGTACTCTCTAGACTGACTTGTTAAGATATATAATATTGATCCTAGTGTTGTTCTTCTGTTTAGTTGAAACCCCGGCTTGCGGTTAAGAGGCGCAAATTGGTTCAAACCTCGGGTGCTAGCTCACGGTGCTTCACAGAGAATTGAGAAGATAATACGTTTCATGTACGGAAATGTTCATCTTGTACATTTAAGTATACAAATTTTGGACATTTGAATTTGTACTACATGAGATTCTCATCACAGCACACTGATGTAATTGCTTCAGAAACATTTGTGCAATTTAGAAGGTGCGTTGAAAATCAGCTGCAACTCGATTTGAGTTTACCTGGCCACACTTCGTCTCTTAGTCCATTTTATATGCTCTCTTTATGGGGCATTTATTTGCAGCTTCCAGCGCAGCAACCTTCTTCTCTCTCGAGTTTGTGGCAGCTGTCCCCTGAACACTGGTATCTTGAGTCACTTCCATGTTAGGAACTTATGGTTGTGAACTGCAGTGCGGAAAAAAACATCGAGGGGCTTCTTTCAGAATTCATGAGTCTGTCTTGTGGTTCATTACTAGTATTTGGTCCAGTATATTTTGAAGGCCAATTATAATGCGCGGAACAACTTATTTGTGTATCATTAGAGTCAGAAAAACACAAAGGCAAGAAAGAGGGATGAAATTAGATGCATTCACATCCGGTATTTCATTTGTAATTTTTAACGATTAGTAGTAAATATATGCAAAGGTCAGCACCTGTATCATCGTTATTCTTCGTTCACTTGTGAGGCAAATGAAAGGGAATTTCTTCTAAAGGACTGTCCTTTGAGAGGGCAGTCAAATTTAATTGTCCCAACCATAGTTGGAAAGAATGGGAAAAAAAAAACAAAAAGAGATTGCGCTTGGCTTTTTGCTCTAAGGTAATATGTAGACAGGCCTTACCTCTACCCGAGAGGGCAGAGAGGCTGTTTCCAAATTTACTCGCATCAAGTATTTATAAAAAAATAAATAATTTAACTTTAAGATTTCAAGTAAAATTACATATCACTTAAGTAAAAATTATGTATGAAAAAACTGTGTACAAAAGACGTGTCTTGCTTTCATTAGTTTAGTATAACTAACGCAAGTCAACTGGAGTATAGTCAGTCCAATTCACTTATTTGTCTTCAATTCAAGACTCAAAAGCAGCTAAGAGATTTGGACATACAACTGTTAAGAGGAAACGTGCCATAACACAAGATATCATTTCTCCACTGAAATAGAAGTAAATTATACAATGCATACCAATTCATCAACTTAGTGGCATTCTCTTGAACATAAAGTACATACAATAATAAAAGAATTGTTTAGTCCTGAGCAACAAGGATTCAGCAGGAAAATAAAATTGAAAATCTTAACCGAGGAAAAGAATACAGCATGAAAGTATTACCAAAGATCTTCACATTCTAAGCTCCTTCAGCTTAATGAGTCATGTCCAAGCTGATTGAGGTTATACTGAAAGTCCTTCTAGACGTGTGTGACAAAAAATGGAAAGAATTCAGGCCTATAATCAAGTCTCTTCTGTTTTGGATCTCACCTTCCATTTTGATTGACTAATTGCGAAAAATCATCTATTCCAGAAGCCATGGCATCTGTAGTGCCAGTGCTCCTTGTTGCGGATTCACCCTCTTCTTCTTTAGTTTTTGAATCAACATGAGTCTCGTCTTCTGAGTTTTCAGTTCCTCTCTCCTCAACTGTCTCCAGAGCATGAATATCAGAAGCAGAATCTTCCCCTGCATTCTTCCGCAGCCAAGCCTCGTGAAGTTGTAACACATATTCCAGGTGCCATAGGACTTCTCCCATTGTTGGTCTGCTCTTCCCCTCTTCTGCTAGACATTTCTCAGCAATTTCTCCAAATTTCATCAATGATTCTGGGGAATAATTTCCTGCAAGTTGTGGGTCAACGATGGTTTCAAGCTTTCTTTGTCGTTGAAACCGCATAGCCCATTCTGCAAGATTTATCTGATCTCTTGGTAAGCTTGGATTTATAACAGGGCGTGCACAGAGAACTTCAAACAGCACAACACCAAAGGAGTAAACATCAGATTTCTCAGTCAACTGCTGCCGCCTGAAATACTCAGGATCCAGATAACCAAAACTTCCTTTCACTGCTGTACTTACATGAGTATGCTCCAAAGAAGGGCCAGTTTTAGACAGCCCAAAATCCGCCATTTTCGCTACAAGATTCTCATCTAACAATATGTTGGTCGTCTTGACATCCCTATGGATGATTCCACGCTCTGACCCTGTATGAAGGTAATGCAGACCGCGAGCTGAACCAATGCACACCTCTAGTCTTTGCTTCCAACTTAGAGATGGCAGATCGCTGCCAAAGAGATGACTCCTGAGTGTTCCGTTGGCCATGTACTCATAGACCAAAATCATTTCATTCTGTTCATCACAGAAACCTATCATGGAGACCAAATGCCTATGCCTTAACTTAGAAAGCATTTCGATTTCTGTCTCAAATTCTTTCAGACCTTGCTGAGATTGAGGATTGGCTCGTTTGATCGCACCAAGGGTGCCATCATCGAGCTCTGCCTTGAAAACCTTACCAAATCCTCCCACTCCAATCACTAAGCTCTCGTCGAAGTTGTTTGTGGCTGCTTTAATCTCTGCTAGAGTAAACCGCCTTCCCGATCTTAGAGTCCCAAGACTTTGATATTGTATTGATCCCTTACCATTACCATTACCAGTGCTGGTCACAGCAGTTCCGTGAAGGAATAAAGGCCTCCATCCAGCTTCATTTTTCTTTGTATCATCTTTGCTTCTCCGCCTTCTACATAGACATATAATCAGCATGATTAAACCCGCAATAATGACAATGGATGCAATACCCGCACCAATTCCTACCCAAAGGATTAAATTCTTCGAAGTTGTTTTCTCTGGAACATCCTCATATTTCTGTACATAGGCAAGATTACCATTCCGACTCAACTTGAAAACCTCCAAACCATTCAAAAGAGCATCAGTGCCTGCAGAACCAGTTGTTGTATCGGGACCAAGTTGCACCCAAAGGCTGCTGCTTTTCGACGGCATCACGTCGAAGTAATCCTCATGGTATGCCTTGTTCATTCCCCCAGCTCGTGAGAAAATGTCGTAGTTGTCAGCAGCAGTTTTGTTATTTATATAGATTTTGAAGATCCTTTGATTTGGTTTATTGTAGTCAAACTCACAGAAATGTAAGCGCACAAGGTAATCAAAATCCGGATCCACTTCCAATTTCCACGACATGTTCAACCGCTTCTCCATGACATCTGTGTTGCTCATAATTCTTGCTGTTTCATACACAAGAAGAGGCGCAATAGAGGTGTCGTTTGGGGAAGCATAGGTAATGTTGGAATGGTTTTTGGCTTCAGCACCTGCATCTGCAATGATCATATAGCTTGAATCCGCGTCCCACATCCTCCTCAACCCTGAATCACGAGTAGATTTAATTGCTGAACCACCAACGTTCAACCTGTACATAGTCTGAATCCCTCGTTTACTCAAATTTAAAGAACTGTTAGCACCATTCCCACCGACTTTACTGATAGAATCAACAAATAGCTTATCAGTCACAGGGATGATCTCTACGGCATTAACAAATCCAAAAGAACCTTTGTCGGGAATAAACTCGAGCACAAAGACATTAATATCGGAAGTCACAAAATACTCCTTCACCAACGAGAGAACACTAGAGTTGCCTCCGGAACCTTGCAGGTACAAATTCTTGTGCAAAATCTCAGCAGCAACATTAAACTCCGAAACCAACTTCAAACCATTTGCAGCAACACCAAAGATCGACTCATTCGCATCATGATTCCCGAATGAAAAGGGATAGAAATGAAGTCTGAGGAAATAACTACCAGGTGATATTTGGAAAGTATAGTTAACACTTTCATCAAAAAATCTGGCAGTTTTATAGAGTGGCTCATAAGATGAATCACCATTAAATGAAGCAGTTGTTGCCTCAATACCTGGTGAACTCAAAGTGACATTGTTGCCAGAGGCAGAATCACCTATCCATTTACTACCATCTACATTCACACTGGAATTTGTCCCACAATTTATCAAAAAAGTCTTTGTTTGAGCTTCTCCAAATTCAACAAACACAACAAATATCAAAACAAGAAATTGCCCAAACACCTCTCTACCTTTGACTTTCATAACTCACTTTCCCAAACACGCCCCCCAAGCTTCCTTATCTATACACTTTTTCAAGCTCAGCTACAAAACTGCAACAACCAATAATTTGTTTCAAAACTAGAGAAATTTTCAAATATGAAAAAAAAACCTAAGTTTCAATCATGTCAATCACTTTCTACCCCAAAATAAAACAATCTATATATATTTATGCTTAAACCATGTAAAATCAAAAGTGAAGCATAAACATTAAAATTAAAATACCTTCATCAATCTTTCATAGGCAACTCAGAAGCTCAACAATATGGGAAAATAACCAAAAACCCACAAAGAAAATGTCTTCAAAATGAACAGCTTCAGCTCAGAAAAAACAAAACCCAAATCAGTAAGCAGATCTGAAACCAAGAAAATGGTCAAAAGCTTGAATTTGGAGACAATGGTAATTAAATTTTTTTTTTTTTTTTGGTCAAGAATGGAAATGAATTGAGTATGAGGACAGATTACCTAAAAATAGTGATTATAGGGAAAAGAGCTCCTATTTTAGTTTTTTTTGTTTTCAAAAAAAAAAAAAAAAAAAAAAGAGGAGAAGGGGAACATGGGTAGGCTGGAGTTGTTTGAAACAGACTGGAAACATTCATATATTGAACTGTCTGTCTTTTTCTTTATCACCATTTCTGTATTACTACTATTTTTTTATTACTCCATCAGTATTTGTTGTAACTGCTGTAACAGCCATTTTGGAAGTAGCCGTATTTATTTTGAGGAAAAATCAGAAATAGCTTGATTTATAATTATTAATAAGAAAATAAGTCATAATTTTTAAGATAATTAAAATTTAGTCACTTTTTTTTTGTGAAAATAAAATTTGAATAAAAATACTATAAAAAATCTAAAAAAAAAATCAACGTACGAGATTTGAGCATAATATGTTAGAATTTCATAATATTCTTGCTGGAAGTTTATATGAAAGAGTTTTATAATTCCGCATATTATACTGAAACTTTTTATATTTTAACTAACATATTTTTATCGAGATTTTATATGTACCTTAAATAATGACTACTTTTTAATAACTTTAAAATTACGGACTATTTTGCAATAACCACCGATAAAAATAGTTGTGCCATGCCAATTTTTATTTTGACATAATTTATTACACTTTTAGTTTAATTTGCCGTATTCTTTTTAATTTGCAGATAAATATTTTTAGCAGTACTTTCCTTTAAACATATTGGAGCATCTATTGCTAGAATTCCTTTTTCTTTATTCCCTTCGAAACAACTTGCATTTTAATACGTCAAGATCTGGCTGTTAGTTTAAAAGAATGTAAAAGGTTTAAATGTGTCTCCATATAAGTCCGAATTGCTTAAATTTCGTCTTAGACTTTTTGATTATTCATACCATTATAATTAGTAAATTATTTTATAGTATCTATATTATTAATGACAGTCCAAATTCCAACGTGAATGAATGGACTTCATATGTTCAATTTTTTTTTAAGAAAAGGGTTTTACTTTTACCTTTTAACTTTTGTTTACGATAAGAAAATTACTCTTAAATTGAAGTTTCGTTTTAGAGTCAAAGACAAAAACAAAAAAAAATTCTAATTACAAAAGTAAAATTAGCTAAAAAATTATCGAAAGATAAAATTGTCCTATTTTGTATAACATAAAGGACAAACTTCATCATTTTTCCTTAAACAGAATATAAGGTAAAAAGAGTTAAAACATTGTCGAATAAGAATTTCTAATCTACACCCGAAAAAAAAAGAATTTCCAAATTTTGGAATATTTACAATCAATTTTTATATAATTAGTTTGGTGTGAAATGGGGATAGCAGAGAATGGATCTCCATTATTTGGTTGGGTTAGTGGTGGTCACATGGCCATGTCTGGAAAATAAACAACAGTCCAAAAATAGTTACAAAAACAGCACTCTGTTTTTGATAATTAAAATAGTAAATCCATGTCTTTTTGCTCCTCCGTACCTCACAGTACCACTATAATGTTAGTCAACATAATAATAGCTGTAAAGAGGAATAAATCAATAGAACCATAACGCTCGTATTGTGCCGTATTTTTAACCATAGTTCTATTTTCTGTCTTTCAAATATAATTTTGAGCATATTTAATTTTTTAAATATATTAAAAAGGTACCTTTTATTCCTTATTTTTTGAGGGTAGATTTATTTGGTCCTCCAAATATAACCTTGAGCATATTTAATCCCTTCAGTATATTTGTCACGATCCGAATTTCATCATCAAGAATCATGCGCCTACTAATAGAAGCTAAGCAAGCCAACTTAATATACTTATTTTTAGCAATTATCGCCATTTAATGAAAACAAACACTATATGATAAAGCGTAAGTCTCAAATATAATTAACTGAAAGAAATGCGGAAGTTTAACAAAATCCTCTACCCAAAACTGATGTCAAAATACTCACGAACGTCTAGAGAATATTAAATACAGTGTTTGAATGAAACATAAAATTATCTGCTTTGGTACAAATGATAACAAACTGAATAAAATAGAAAGGGACTTCAGGCCTGCAGACGTCAATAAGACTACCTCGAATGTCCCTGTAGTGAAAGCTCGCTCCCAGAATGCTACTGCTACTCAAATACTGCAACAACACCTCGATCTGAGCAAAAAGATGCACAGAGTGTAGCATCAGCACAACCGATCCCATGTGCTGGTAAGTATCTGGCATAACCCCGACGAAATAGTGACGAGGCTAGGACCACACTACATACACACACACACACACACACACATACACATATATATATATATATATATATATATATATATATATATATATATATATATATAATAGGGAAACAGTAGAGCTGAGCAAGTAAAGCTGGAGGGGGGATATGCTTGGGGAAACAGATGAAAGTAGAATCTCATGAAATATTACACGCAGAGTTAACATAGATACAAGTGTCACTTTTAATTTTTTACCTTGTTACGGCGTGCAACTTGATCTCGTTTCTCTTAATATCACGCGGTAGGCGTATCACTTGATTCCATTTAGTAATATCACGTGGTAGGCGTACCACTCGCTCCTATTTCATAATATCTCGTGGTAGGCGTATCATTCGATCTCATTTCATAATATCACGTGGTAGGCGTACCACTTGATCCCATTTCATAATATCATATGATAGGCGTACCACTCGCTCCCATTTTATAATATCACGTGGTAGCGTACCACTCGATCCCATTTCATAATATCACGTGGTGGGTGTACCACTCGCTCCCATTTCATAATATCACATGGTAGGCGTACCACTTGATCCCATTTCATAATATCACGTGGTAGGTGTATCACTCGCTCCCATTTCATAATATCACGTGGTAGGCGTACCACTCGCTCCCATTTCTTTCAACACAATACACAATATAATCCCATCAATGGAGAAAGATTTCATAATAAACTATCCCGATAAGAGAACAAGATAATATAATAAATTATCCCGGCAAGGGAGATCTAGCTATAACCAAACTTATTCAATTTCTAGTTAACACAATTAAATCAGTACTCATTCTCAATAATTATTGGCTCAGTGTTAAAGATTTCCAACCAATTCCTCATAAACAACAATTAAGAATTAGATAATTTAGCAAACTTAGGACTTGCGGTCATGCTCTACACCAATGTATAGATACTCGTTATCATGCCTATACACCGTCTTCGACAAATAGCAATTAATAAATAAGACTCTACTTCTATTTTCTCAAGCCAAAGTAAATACTTACTGTAAACACGTGATTTTTGACCCTCCCCGAGATTTTCTATATTTTTAGCGTAAAATATTTAGTTTAGTTTTAATATAGCTATTTTAGTTAAATTTGACTCTTTTACTTTATTTCTACCTTAAGATGAAAAATAACAAAAAATATAGTTTTATTAATGTTTCGTAGCTATTTTAAACTTGAAAAATACAAAAATAGTACTTTATATTTTTTTTATCTTTTTATAAAAACGAAAATAATAAAAAAATAGTTTCATTAATATTTTGTAGTTATTTTAAACTTGAAAAATACAAAAATAGTACTTTATATTTTTTTATCTTTTTATAAAAACGAAAATAATAAAAAAATAGTTTCATTAATATTTTGTAGTTATTTTGAACTTGAAAAAATATTAAAAAAAAATATAGTTTTATTTTAATTATAGTTATTTTGATTACCTAGGATTAATTAAATAACGCCATTCTCGATTCCGGGCGGAGAATAATATTCGGGTTCAAACTACCCGGTTTTATAATTTTCGGACATAGCCCGTAATAACCCGACACTACACTAAGGGGGAGGGATGGGAGAATGATTAAAAAATAAAAAGAGAATAAAAAACAAAAAGAAAAGACAAAATGAGACACGGCCAAGAGGATGGGGAGGGAAAATGCACATGCACACACATTCTAAGAGACAAAATGCACATGCACACACATTCTAAGAGACAAAATGCACATGCACACTACTACAAAAGATAGAAAAGGAAAAAGATATAAAGGGATCTTCTTCTTGAAGAAGAGGAAAAAGAAAACGGGCAGCAAGAGGATTCAAAAGAAAAACGAAAGGAAAAAATATGGAAGGAGCAAGAATTCAATAACAGAGATCGTCTTCAACGACGAGAAACCAATTTCGGACCTCCTCCCCTCTATCGATTCATTTTTGCTTCAGGCAGCCATTTTCCATGGTTTATTCTTAAGCCAAGAACACAAAAGCGTTCATTAGCAACAAACCAGTCAGCCGCTCCATCCAAACAGTCCCTCGCCTAGCTGCTGCCCAGAAACCACCCGACTGTCCCTGTCGTCGTCCAGTCCAACCCCGTCGCTAACTACTCAAACGACCAGCTCCCTCCGTCGTTGTTCGTCGTCCGACGAGGTATAACTTCAATCGAGGTCGTCGTTTGATTCGAGTTCTGTCCGGAGAGGTCGAGGTTCGAGATCGTCATAAAAGGTTCGTTTTCTCGTTGTGTACGTTGAAAATATGCAGAAATAAAGGTGCATGTTCTTTTCCGATATTGTTCTTCTCGCTAATATTTTGGATCGTTTCGTATTTGATTTAGTTTCGTATGGTTCGGACTATTTTTGTAAATATATGATTTTGTTGAACATGCAATGTCGAAGTTAGCTAATGAAAATGACTAATCCTTCATATGCTCGCCAACTAGTTATGCTTCCGTTGTTTATGTAATTGTTCACCATAGTCTTGAATTTGCTCACTTAGTTAGCTACTCGTATGTTTACTCTAATTGGTTATAGTTGAGCACGATGTTGTCACATTATGGAAATTGGTTCGTTATTCTTTAAACGACGTAATTAGATTAAAGGAAGCGGGGGTGCATTTCATGTGACCCGACTCCATATTTGAACAAGGTTAAATAAAGAGTGTCGTGAACCACAAGTGCATTTCATGTAGTGTGGCTTGCAACATGTTTTAAATAATCTTGAATTAACTCTTAAATAAATATAGCGGAATGTAGTTTGCTTTTAAATTAGAATTAGAGGTGTGCCTCGCCTAACAAAATTATACAAATCGCGGGGCTCTCATAAATGTATATGTAAAATATTTAGATTTCGAGATGTGCCGTTTCTTAGCGAATTTCCTAGCCTTCTCAAAAAAAAAAATGTAAATAAGTAATCGCTCTAGGCGCGTATTTTAATAATTTTACCTTCTTAAATACGGGTGTGCATTTCATGCGGCCCAAATCCAAATCCCAAAATGTTGAATAAGAGTGTGTCGAGGATCCGGGTGCATTTCATGTGACGTGATTCGAAACATATTTTTAGGCAACATTCTCTTTCGTGAATAATAATAATAATAAAAGCGGTAAAGGGATATTAATTTGCATTAAGTATATAACTGTAAAAATCAGATAAATAAGCCGAATATGACAATTAAGCGACCGTGCTAGAACCACGGAATTCGGGAATGCCTAACACCTTCTCCCGGGTTAACAGAATTCCTTATCCGGATTTCTGGTTCGCGGACCGTTAAATAGAGTCAAACCTTTCCTCAATTCGGGTTTCAAACCGGTGACTTGGGACACCATAAATCTCCCAAGTGGCGACTCTGAATCTCTCAATAAATGAATCCCGTTTTGGTTGTCCTTTAATTGGAAAAACTCTCTTTTACTCTTTGCATCCTTGCGGGTGCGTAAAAAGGAGGTGTGACAGCTCTGGCGACTCTGCTGGGGACTGAAACCCAGAACCACTGGTTCAGGGTTTAAGAATTCGAGCTTGGAATAATTGTTGTATTTGGCTTATTTATTATCCGATTTTATTATATGTTTGTATTAATGTGCAAAATGATATTTTTATCGCTTTGATATTTTTTGAACTGTACATATAAATTGTGCCGAAACCAATCTCCTCTCCTGAGTCTTCTAAATCATGAAGAAGGGTGCACTTCGTGTGACTTCTTTTCCGTATAGTGTCTAATTCCCACCTTAGAACGAGGTTTGGATAAGTTGCAAAACCGGTGAAGCTTCTGTATTCCCGGGTTGCTGCCTCCTCCTCGGCTCGAGTTGTCCGCTCGGGTAAGCCAGGTCTAGAACAATAAACCGAGGTTTTTAAACCTAGAATAACAAAGCTTCATGCCGGATCCCTAGTAGGAACGTTTATTTGCATCATGTTGCATTTGACTTAGGGGACTCAACACAGGGGTTGGGTCCGTCTAGGACAGGTGACCTGAAATGAAAAGACCATCCTGCTGCATCCTGTTTGTTTTATGCATATATTTGCTTCAGACTTGCAGGCTAACCGTTTTTTTATATTGAGGAAAATGAAAAAAAAATAGTCTCAAAATAGTTTGTTTTTTTACTTACTTAAAAAGAAAAAAAAAACGTTTGTTGTAAAATAAAAAAAAATGTCTGATCAAAATAAAAAAAAAATAGTTTCAAAATAGTTTGTTTTTTTACTTAAAAAGAAAAAAAAATGTTTGTTGTAAAATAAAAAATATGTGATTTCAAAATAGTTTGTTTTTTTTACTAAAAAAAAAAGAAGAAAAAAATTTTGTTTTAAGCTTAAAAAAAAAATGTGCGAAAAAATAATAAATAGTTTTTTTCCTTTAAAGATGTAGTTTGTTTGACCGAACTACGCTGGTTTGATTCTCACATGGTGTGAGATACGTAGGCAACCTTCATCGGGTCCAACCACCCCTTCAAAAAATTAAAAAAAAAAAAATGTCTAAGTTTTAGTTTTTAATAAAATCAAAGTGATGCCATTTTGAAAAATAGTCGAATGTTCCGAAAGGACGCCGGAATGCTGTTTTTGCAAAAATAGCCACTTTGAATCATTTTTAATAATTTGCGGGCACAGCCTTGAAATATTTCTTGTGGAAATGTTGCAAGGCCATAGCCGCAAAATCAAGTTCGGGTTCACACCCCGTTTGCAAAAATAACAAAAAAAATGTCAAATTTTTGATTTTGTTGTAAATAAGTCGGGTAATGCTATTCTTGCTTAAAATAAGCCGAATGTCCCTTAAAAGGACGTCGGAAAGCCGTTTTTGCAAAAATAGCCACTTTGAGTCATTTGTAAATAATTTTGGACACAGCCTGGAAATATTCCCTCGCGGAAATGCGAAAGGATGTATCCGCAAAAAAAAAAATCAAGTTTTGAGTCATCACTCAACTTTACAAAAACAGCCACTTTGTCTAAATAAGCCATTACATGGCCAATTAATGAAAAATAGTCTTGTGTTGGTTTATGGTGATGCCGAACGATGCCCCATGAGCCACAAGATAAAAAAAAAAATTCAAGTTTATCTTTCTTAAATAAATTTTGCAAAAATAGTTATTTTGTCAAATAAGCCATTATGTGGCCAATTTTGTAGAAATAGTCATAATTGACACCAAAAAATATTCTTTTTCTTGTAGAAATCTCCTACACAAGTTTGTAGTTGGAGTCGGCTTCTATAATTTTCCTTCAAAGAAAAAAAAATCAAAAAAAAAATCTAATAAACATCTCTTTATTTCTTGCATTAATTTGCAAGAACTACGCTCGGTCTGATTCATGCGGGGTCATGATACGTAGGCAATCCACATAGGATTCGACCATATCCATAACCAAAAAATAACAAAAACAATTTAGAAAATAAAGGAAAGTTGGGGAAGCACATATAGGAGAAGCTGGAACGACGCATGTAACTGAAGCGAATGCGTGATAGAAAGGTTTAAGTGCCCAGGTTCATCGCATCCTTAATGCACGCTTACCTGTTTGTCCAATGCCCTAACGCTAACGTAATGTCTTCACTTTGTTGTGTCCAGTTTCAGAAAGGTGGTTGGTTGTGGTTCTAAAATAACTCTTCCCTGTAACACAAAGTCTGAGGACAATGGCAGAGGATCTCAAGACTGAGTGGGTTGATACCGATACCCGACAACAACTGGTTGAACGGAACCACGGGTTAGTAGAAGAAGTCAAAATATTGAGACAACATGTGGCCGACATGTATCGGGCATGGATGGATGGAAAAGCACCACCCCCGCCACCACCTAGCTTCCTGGACTCTGTCCTTACCCGTACAATGAACCCGATGCCAAATGATCCCCCACACTCTCCATATATACCCGCCTATCACAATTTTTCCAGCCGCTCAATTAGCTCAACTACTCGTCCCCCAGCTATGTTTTCACAATGCCACTCCCGTCCCCAACACCACTACTCTCCCCGGGACAACCAAAATCGTACTTCACCTTCCAGGTACCCAGCTCCACAAAAAGCCTACCAACCCCCACGAACATACCGGAAACCCCCCGGGTCAGGTTTCAGGCCAAATAAGGCGTTTAGGGAGGAGAGGTTGCTGAAGCGAGAAAAGGCGCTCACCCCTATCGGAGAGTCCTATGCAAGTCTGTTTGAAAAGTTAAAACATGTCGGCCTGATTACGCCGCTCCCCGAATACACTCCCGATCCACGTGCAAGAAGCTTCGATCCTACTGCACGATATGCATACCATTCCAATGTCAGAGGGCACGATATTGAAAGTTGTCGTACCTTGAAAAAGGAAATAGAAAGAATGATTCAAAAAGGATGGTTAATTGTGATCAATGACGATGACGGGGAGCACACGAATCCTCTGGGGGTATATTGACTGAAGCTAAAAATATTGAAGCAGATGGAAGCCTCAGCAATATTGATGCAGAACTTAGTGGCTAAAATGTTGTGCTTGGTAATTGGGAAGACACTCCATCTTTTGGGCAGCTAGATGGAGCTTTGGTGGTTCGTTTTGTTGTCATTTCTGTTGTCCGAGTTATTTTCAGGGTTTTCTTGTGGTCAAACCCTTTTGTCCTAGCAGTTCGCTTTGGTCTTGCCCAGTTTTGTTTCAGGGCTGTACTCTAGTTTGTTCAGTTTGTTTTGTCATTGAACCATTTCGTTATTAGTTTAATGAAGCTTTCGGTCTTTTGTTACTTCCGGTCATTTTATTTGTTTAGTCCTTTTTACCCTTTAGATTTGTCTTGTGCTCAAACGCCGAATCTAGTGACACGACATGCGCACACATAATTGTGGCTTAATTCTAAAAGTTGATCATGAAGCAATTGGAAGATGATCGGGTCATTTAAAGAAAATAAAAACAATTTGAGATTATTTGGATCCCGAGTCATGTGAAGCCGGGGCAACTAAAAAGGAAACAGTTAAAGGAAAGTTGGCCAAATCGACGTGGGGTCATTCACAATAATGAAAATGAGAGTGTTGTCCAACTGTGCTTTAAAGATATGACGAATGTTAATTGTGTTGTTTACAATTGGCATGTTTTGAAGATTGGAATGACGAAGGCATTTTGTTCTGCTATCTAAACACTTTATCCATCGTCAACCCTTTGAGCCTTATTTTTAATTCTTTCATACCCCTCATTCGGAATTAGTTGCAAAGACTAGACACGCAAGTTTGAAAGGTAAGAGAAGAAAGGGATAAAGAAAAAGTAAAGAAAAAAAAACAACAAAAAGAGATAAAGAAAAGAAAAAGAAAAAATGTATGAAAAAATGAAACTTGAAAAAGAGGAATTGGGAACTACGTTTGACCTGATTCCTTAAAGAGGATACGTAGGCGCTTCACAGCTCGGTCATAGTGTAAATAAAGAAATAAAAATCCCCAAGTAAAAAACTGGGGCAAAGAAAAATTGTGTTTATTGTAAATAAATTTAGGTCCGAAGGTTGTAAATTTTGAACCCAAAATTGATTTTGTTTTGAGCCTTCAATACCTTTCTTTCTAGCCCTATCCAAATCCCACATTACGGTCCAAAGAAAGACCTTCCGATCAGTCTTCAAAAGATGCCACGCCAGGCGAGGGATAGAGTCCTATCAGAATATAACACTCTGATTCTCAGCAGAAAAGACTCTGATTCCCAGCAGAAAGGAAACACGAGAGAGTCTTAGCAGTGACACCCCGATCCCCGGCTAAAAGTGATACAAATGAGAGAGTCTTACCGGTGAAAACCTTCACAGGCACCATAAGGCGACGGAAGCTGAGAGAAAATCAAAATGAGAGAGGCTTGAAAGTGAAAACCCTTCGGGCACTACAAGTCGAATAAAGGTGATAATCGGATGGAAATCACGAGACAGAAATCGTGAAAGGAAATTAACGACGGAGGATAGGCCATATGTGCATCTCATGACCAGTAGAGTTGGTATCCGCGTTTGATAAGTTTTTATAGTTGTTTCTGGTTAGAGAGTCAAGTCCTCCCTTGTCTTCTATTTGTTGTTTCTTTTTATCTTTCTCCTTTTGTCAAAACTCTCCATCAAAGCCAGTCTAGTCAAAACATAGTGAGAAATGACTTCAAAACTTGCCACCAATTGTCCAATTATTATGCAAGGCAAGGAAATGCCATTGACGACAAAGAAGTATGGTGCAAAGAAGATTATTAAACTGGGGCAGAAAATTTTCTTTTCAGTTTGAAAATTTTCTGGAAGTCAATACCCACTTGGGGAAGAAGGAAAAATGGTCTTCGAACCAACGTCATCCTCAACAGCCTTCAAGAAGAATGAAACACCAATTTTGAGGAAATGAAAATCCACCAATAGTGTTATCTACAACAAGTTCCGAGGTGGTTGGACAACACAGAGTGGTAAAGGAAGAAAGGAAGTCCCATCTTCAACAAAATAACCCCCAGCAAGTTGAGAACGGGGAAGGGATAAATGGAAAAACCCATCCCCAACAGGAATATCATCTCCAACAAATGAAATCGTTCCCCGATAATGTTTTGGGAACCCCGAGCAAGGGAAAGGAGAAAAGGAAAAAACCACCACATGAGCGGCACAACCGCTCACAATGTTTTGAACTAACAAATTTTTTTTGATTTGAAACAGGGAAAGAAAATGCTATTGATAGCAGAAAGTCATGCCACAAGGAAGAACACCAATACTGGGGGCAGAAAATTTTCTGCCGTTGTTGAAAATTTTCTCGGAGAAACGAGGAAGGCAATTCAAGATGACATGTCAGGTTTGTCCACCTTCAAATAGGATGTTTCAGGTTTGTCCACCTTCGAACAGGACATCTCAGGTTTGTTCACTTTCATACATTGATATCATGGGAGTATTCGCCCTCGAATAGAATACAATGGGAGTATTCGCCCTCGAATAGAATACAATGGGAGTATTCGCCCTCGAATAGGATACAATGGGAGTATTCGCCCTCGAATAGAATACAATGGGAGTATTCGCCCTTCGAATAGGATACAATGGGAGTATTCGCCCTCGAATAGGATACAATGAGAGTATTCGCCCTCGAATAGGATACAATGGGAGTATTCGCCCTCGAATAGGATACAATGGGAGTATTCGCCCTCGAATAGGATACAATGGGAGTATTCGCCCTCGAATAGGATACAATGGGAGTATTCGCCCTCGAATAGGATACAATGGGAGTATTCGCCCTCGAATAGGATACAATGGGAGTATTCGCCCTCGAATAGAATACAATGGGAGTATTCGCCCTCGAATAGGATACAATGGGAGTATTCGCCCTCGAATAGGATACAATGGGAGTATTCGCCCTCGAATAGGATACAATGGGAGTATTCGCCCTCGAATAGGATACAATGGGAGTATTCACCCTCGAATAGAATACGATGGGACTATCCGCCCTCGAATAGGATATTTTACGTTTGTTTTATTTTACATTGTCCTTTGCATATTTCATAAATTACTACCAGAATGCATTTTTTTAATTCAAAAGTTGCTACTAAAAGCAGGCGCCTAACCTGTATAACAAAAGGCAAGTCTTCAGTCTTTGCATTGCAGGCCTTGAAACCAGTAACCCACCGTAAAGCAGAAGGTTACAACAAGAGATCCCAGCGCAAATTCAAGCGCATAAATCAAAGGAAATGAGGGAATGAAGGAAAGTTTTCCCAGCGTCATTGCCCTCAGTAGGCAAGTAAACAGTTCTAAAGATATCCCCATCAGTCAGGAGGGAAAGCAACACGACCCAGGAAGAAAGCAATTCCGAAACAAGGAAATTTAGGAGAAATGATGGTTCAAGAGTCAAGGCAGCAAGAATAAAACGGTACAAGAAGCAAAGGAAGGCGATCTAGTTCTGAAGTTGTAGTTGAAGTCAGGGAGCCCGCCTGAAGAATGGAGTGGCGATTTATTTTGAAGTAGTAGTTGAAGTCAGGGAGCCCGCCTGGAGAATGGAATGGCGATTTAGTTTTGAAGTTGTAGTTGAAATCGGGGAGCCCGCCCCTGGAGAATGGAGTGGCGATTTAGTTTTGAAGTTGTAGTTGAAATCGGGGAGCCCGCTGGAGAATGGAGTGGCGATTTAGTTTTGAAGTTGTAGTTGAAGTCGGGGAGCCCGCCTGGAGAATGGAGTGGCGATTTAGTTTTGAAGTTGTAGTTGAAGTCAGGGATCCCGCCTGGAGAATGGAGTGGCGATTTTATTTTGAGTAGTAGTTGAAGTCGGGGAGCCCGCCTGGAGAATGGAGTGGCGATTTAATTTTGAAGTTGTAGTTGAAGTCGGGGAGCCCGCCCGGAGAATGGAGTGGCGATTTAATTTTGAAGTTATAGTTGAAGTCGGGGAGCCCGCTCGGAGAATGGAGTGGCGATTTAATTTTGAAGTTGTAGTTGAAGTCGGGAGCCCGCCCGGAGAATGGAGTGGCGATTTAATTTTGAAGTTATAGTTAAAGTCGGGGAGCCCGCCCGGAGAATGGAGTGGCGATTTAATTTTGAAGTAATAGTTGAAGTCGGGGAGCCCGCCCGGAGAATGGAGTGGCGATTTTATTTTGAAGTAGTAGTTGAAGTCGGGGAGCCCGCCCGGAGAATGGAGTGGCGATTTTATTTGAAGTAGTAGTTGAAATCAAGGAGCCCGCCTGGAGAACGGAGTGGCGATTTAATTTTGAAGTTGTAGTAGAAGTCAGGGAGCCCGACTGGAGAATGGAGTGGCGATTTTATTTTTGAAGCAATAGTTGAAGTCGGGGAGCCCGCCTCTGGAGAATGGAGTGGCGATTTAGTTTTGAAGTAGTAGTTGAAGTCGGGGAGCCCGCCCCTGAAGAATGGAGTGGCGATTTATTTTGAAGTAGTAGTTGAAGTCGGGGAGCCCGCCGGAGAATGGAGTGGCGATTTAATTTTGAAGTTGTAGTTGATGTCAGGGAGCCCGCCTCTGGAGAATGGAGTGGCGATTTTATTTTGAAGTTGTAGTTGAAGTCGGGGAGCCCGCCCCGAAGAATGGAGTGGCGATTTTATTTTGAAGTTGTAGTGGAAGTCGGGGAGCCCGCTCGAAGAATGGAGTGGCGATTTATTTTGAAGTTGTAGTGGAAGTCGGGGAGCCCCCTGAAGAATGGAGTGGCAATTTAATTTTGAAATTGTAGTTGAAGTCGGGGAGCCCGCTTGAAGAATGGAGTGGCGATTTATTTTGAAGTTGTTTAAGGAAAGCGGCGGAGTGTAATGGAAATCCCCAGCACGAATCAGAAGGAAGGCAACCAGAATACGAGTCAACAGTCCGAGGGAGAATAGCTCGAAGATCACAAGTAAGGGAATTCACTTCGGAGTGCAATGCAAGATAGCAACAAAAGAAGCTTGCAACCAGAATGCGAGTCAACAGTCCGAGATGATTAACGGAAGTTAGTCATAATGAAAAAAGGCAAGGAGTTAATCTAAGTGCAGAAGTTGATGAAAGATGTGGTGTGCTCAAGACATGGCCGAGGTCACAAGCACTGCATACCTGGTTCAGATCCAGAAAGCTGAAGAAGATTGAACTAGTACCTACGACTAGCAAGTATCAAGGTTCAAATTTAGAGTCCGCATGAAGCACCAACCAATACTCGAGATCAAGCTTCAGAAGACTTATAGATAGGAATCTTGTAACTAGTAGCTGATAGGCTTAGTTAGTCTTTCTCATGTTTTGATTTTTGATGTAATAGCAGGACCACGGACCGGAACCTCGACGGAACGGAACCTCGGCGAAACGGCACCTCGACCGGCTCTTCACCTCGGTATACCCCTTCCTCACTCACTTTCGAACTACACGTGGCCTGATTCCTTTATAGCCAAGGATATGTAGGCAGCTCAGATACAAGGGCTCGGTCACATTCCTCTTCTCTTAGTTTAGTCCCTCCCAATAAGGGTCGGGTCAAAAACACTTGTCTAGTCGTTCTTTGTCTGAAAACTCTTTGTGTTTTCAGTCAAAGAGGGGCAGCTGTAAACACGTGATTTTTGACCCTCCCCGAGATTTTCTATATTTTTAGCGTAAAATATTTAGTTTAGTTTTAATATAGCTATTTTAGTTAAATTTGACTCTTTTACTTTATTTCTACCTTAAGATGAAAAATAACAAAAAATATAGTTTTATTAATGTTTCGTAGCTATTTTAAACTTGAAAAATACAAAAATAGTACTTTATATTTTTTTTATCTTTTTATAAAAACGAAAATAATAAAAAAATAGTTTCATTAATATTTTGTAGTTATTTTAAACTTGAAAAATACAAAAATAGTACTTTATATTTTTTTATCTTTTTATAAAAACGAAAATAATAAAAAAATAGTTTCATTAATATTTTGTAGTTATTTTGAACTTGAAAAAATATAAAAAAAAATATAGTTTTATTTTAATTATAGTTATTTTGATTACCTATGATTAATTAAATAACGTCATTCTCGATTCCGGGCGGAGAATAATATTCGGGTTCAAACTACCCGGTTTTATAATTTTCGGACATAGCCCGTAATAACCCGACACTACACTAAGGGGAGGGATGGGAGAATGATTAAAAAATAAAAAGAGAATAAAAAACAAAAAGAAAAGACAAAATGAGACACGGCCAAGAGGATGGGGAGGGAAAATGCACATGCACACACATTCTAAGAGACAAAATGCACATGCACACACATTCTAAGAGACAAAATGCACATGCACACTACTACAAAAGATAGAAAAGGAAAAAGATATAAAGGGATCTTCTTCTTGAAGAAGAGGAAAAAGAAAACGGGCAGCAAGAGGATTCAAAAGAAAAACGAAAGGAAAAAATATGGAAGGAGCAAGAATTCAATAACAGAGATCGTCTTCAACGACGAGAAACCAATTTCGGACCTCCTCCCCTCTATCGATTCATTTTTGCTTCAGGCAGCCATTTTCCATGGTTTATTCTTAAGCCAAGAACACAAAAGCGTTCATTAGCAACAAACCAGTCAGCCGCTCCATCCAAACAGTCCCTCGCCTAGCTGCTGCCCAGAAACCACCCGGCTGTCCCTGTCGTCGTCCAGTCCAACCCCGTCGCTAACTACTCAAACGACCAGCTCCCTCCGTCGTTGTTCGTCGTCCGACGAGGTATAACTTCAGTCGAGGTCGTCGTTTGATTCGAGTTCTGTCCGGAGAGGTCGAGGTTCGAGATCGTCATAAAAGGTTCGTTTTCTCGTTGTGTACGTTGAAAAAATATGCAGAAATAAAGGTGCATGTTTTTTTTCGATATTGTTCTTCTCGCTAATATTTTGGAGTGTTTCGTATTTGATTTAGTTTCGTATGGTTCAGACTATTTTTGTAAATATATGATTTTGTTGAACATGCAATGTCGAAGTTAGCTAATGAAAATGACTAATCCTTCATATGCTCGCCAACTAGTTATGCTTCCGTTGTTTATGTAATTGTTCACCATAGTCTTGAATTTGCTCACTTAGTTAGCTACTCGTATGTTTACTCTAATTGGTTATAGTTGAGCACGATGTTATTACATTATGGAAATTGGTTCGTTATTATTTAAACGACGTAATTAGATTAAAGGAAGCGGGGGTGCATTTCATGTGACCCGACTCCATATTTGAACAAGGTTAAATAAAGAGTGTCGTGAACCACAAGTGCATTTCATGTAGTGTGGCTTGCAACATGTTTTAAATAATCTTGAATTAACTCTTAAATAAATATAGCGGAATGTAGTTTGCTTTTAAATTAGAATTAGAGGTGTGCCTCGCCTAACAAAATTATACAAATCGCGGGGCTCTCATAAATGTATATGTAAAATATTTAGATTTCGAGATGTGCCGTTTCTTAACGAATTTCCTAGCCTTCTCAAAAAAAAAATGTAAATAAGTAATCGCTCTAGGCGCGTATTTTAATAATTTTACCTTCTTAAATACGGGTGTGCATTTCATGCGGCCCAAATTCAAATCCCAAAATGTTGAATAAGAGTGTGTCGAGGATCCGGGTGCATTTCATGTGACGTGATTCGAAACATATTTTTAGGCAACATTCTCTTTCGTGAATAATAATAATAATAAAAGCGGTAAAGGGATATTAATTTGCATTAAGTATATAACTGTAAAAATCAGATAAATAAGCCGAATATGACAGTTGAGCGACCGTGCTAGAACCACGGAATTCGGGAATGCCTAACACCTTCTCCGGGTTAACAGAATTCCTTATCCGGATTTCTGGTTCGCCGACCATTAAATAGAGTCAAACCTTTCCTCAATTCGGGTTTCAAACCGGTGACTTGGGACACCATAAATCTCCCAAGTGGCGACTCCGAATCTCTCAATAAATGAATCCCGTTTTGGTTGTCCTTTAATTGGAAAAACTCTCTTTTATATTTCGCGCCCGCGCGGGTACGGAAAAAGGAGGTGTGACACTTACCTTAACTTTCACAGCTAGGTCAATCCACAATGACCGATTTCCTTCTCTAATTCGGCTCCAATTCAATCAAATCTATGCAATAACGACTTAGTGATATCAATAATAGCTAAACAAATCAAACACAATGCCTAAATATAAATTCCCAACCTTTCTTCCAAAAATATCAAAATCGAGCCCGGGCCCGCTTGGTCAAAACACGAGGTTCAAACCAAATTCATATCCCATTTCCCCACGAGTCCGAATATATATTTTGTTTTCAAATCCAATTTCTGGCCTTGCACCGACCATCCAATGGACCATAGACTAAACGGCTACTGCCTGAAAGGACTCGACCCCAAAACAAGGTCTAAATCAAAGAAAATTGTAAAGCCCTAATTCTACCAATTTCACCCGAATCCATGTGATTTAAGCTTAGGAATTCACTAATTAATGGAAGAAAATGAAGAAAATAAGTGAAAAATTACTAACCCAAATGGTCTTGAAGAATGGGGGCTTCAATGGACTCCTAGAGCTTGGGGAAGAAGAGAGCTCTTGAATTTTTTTGAATTAAACCCGAAGTTACTGTTATGAAAACTTAAGAAAATCACTGGGCAAAATTACCCTATGCGTTCGCGACATAAAGGCCGCGTTCATGAAAAGAAAAGGCTGACAAGCATCGTGTTCGCGCGAGCAGGATTGCGAACACGAAAGAGAAAGTTCCGGGGTCCAAGGGATTGGCCTATGTGAACGTGAGGGGTGATACGCGAATGCATTGAAGGAAATACAAGGGCTACGCGAACGCGGGAAAACGGACCGCGAACGCGAAGAAGAAGTTGTTGGGCTCATAGTTTGGCTTACACGATTGCGATGGTGGTGATGCGAACGCGAAGGAGAAAAATACTGAAGCTATGCGAACACGAGGGTGGAGTGCGAACGCGGAGAAGGAATTCACTGTGCACCAACATCAGATTTTTCTGCAATTTTCCTAACTTCAAAACCATCCCGAACACTCCGAAAATACTCCCGAGCCCTCAGGGCTCCTAACCACTCACACACACTAACTCAACCACATCCTACGAACTTAATCGTGCAACCAAATTGCCAAAATAATAACATAAACGAGGAATCAAACCTCAAAATCATCACTGTTTCATCAAACTTCATAAACTTTTGTTTTTAGTTATTTAGGTCCGAAACACGTCAAA
Organism: Nicotiana noctiflora; assembly: GCA_032618575.1. Taxonomy (NCBI): domain Eukaryota; kingdom Viridiplantae; phylum Streptophyta; class Magnoliopsida; order Solanales; family Solanaceae; genus Nicotiana; species Nicotiana noctiflora. The sequence continues at coordinate 111,065 of JASVEL010001440.1, forward strand.
TAACGTCCAATTTCAACCAAATATTACAGAAACATCTTAAATTACATATATGACCTGTACCGGACGGCAAAACCAAAATACGGGTCCGATTCCAATATTTTATAATCCATTTTTGTTTCAAATTTTCATATTAATTTAAGAAAAATAATTTCTCTTAAAAATTCATTTTCGGGGCTCGGGACCTCGGAATTCGATTCCGGGTATACGCCCCGTGTCTCACATTTTCCTACGGACCCTCCGGGACCGTTCAATTACGGGCCCGGGTCCGTTTACCTAAAATTAACCAAAGTCAATTTTAATCATATTAATATCAAAATTTATTATTTTTCACACAGAATTCATATTTAAGCTTTTCGGCTACGCGTCCGGACTGCGCACGTAAATTGAGGTAACTAAAAATGAAGTTTTCAATGCATCGGAAGCACGAAAAAGGGAAAAACAGGTGATAATCATTTGGGTCGTCACAATATTACAATGGAGCGCCTTTAGTCTCACTGATAAAATGTGTTAAAAAACTAACACTGTTAACTAACTCTAATTCACGAAGCAAATCTTCAACTCTGAAGTAAAACGTTTCCGCTCCTTTTATTGGATGATGCAAATTATCACTTTAATTCCTTATTTTTAAATAATATTATTTAAAATTTGACCTTGAAAATGTGTAAAATAATATATATATACACACACACACACAAATAGTTTTTGATGCGAGCTAAAAGTGAGAATACAATCTGAAAATTCGTTTGCTTCAATAATATGCCTAGAAGTGATCCCGACAGCTCTATTTTTTCCTTCAAGTTTTAACTTTTCATTTTGGAAAAATCAACCAAAATTTTTAAAAATAAAAGTTTCAACATTAAAATAATAAATTTATTAGCTTTGTACTATTAATGGGTGTTGATTTATAAAATATTTTCGATAAGTAAATTAAAAAGACAGTGAGTGCCAAAATCAACCTCGAAATTGATCTTGGACAGATTTTTCAGTTAGACTAAAGGTGCTCCACTTTAGCATACTTAAGGGACTAAATATGCTCAGGGTTATATTTGAGGGACCGAACTAGACATATTCTCAAAGATAAGGAATTAAAGGTGATCTAATTTAGCATACTTAATGGACGAAATATGTTCAGGATTATACTTGAGGGACCAAAATAACCCTACCCTCAAAGATAAGGGATAATATTGATCAAAAATTTGAAACACTTGGGACCCACTTTCAATTTGGAAAAATGAAAAGAAAAAAAGTTGAATTAATAAAAAAACATGACGCCCATAAATATGTTGAAACATTTCATAATAATTTTAGGTTTTTGAAACAATTAGTTAATAATTTTTGAAATAAATATCACGAACGTTCTAACAAAATTGTAAACACTACCGTATACGTGAAAATTAATTGATTAAAACATCTTACTATTTGGTATTAAATGTTTTCGAGTAAAGAGCCACTTAAAAATAATTAACACGGAAAAAGTGGGTGAAATTTAAATTTTGAAGAAAAAAAAAAGAATAATACCCGTCGCTTTACTGGGACCTACTGACAGTGGATGAACCCATTGTATTTTATTAAAATACATATATTTTGTGTGTGTTTCAACGCTAATTTGTTTTGATTTTCAATTGCATGTTTCATTTTTATTTTGAAGCTAAAATTATTCTTAAATCAATTTGCTTTGCATTAATTTCTAAAAAGAACACATATTTGATTGGACTTACAACTACATTAAGGGGTTATTTGGATCAATTATAGGTTATCGCATGAAATTACAATTATGGAACACATAGAATTATCTATTTCAGCTATAGCCGTCAATATGGGCTTGGTCCGTTGGGCCAACCCAGCCCAACCCGTGATATAGCAGTGTTGGACTAAAATATTTGGAGCCCGTTTAAAAATGAGGCTTTTAAACCCGACCCGAGTATGCCCGTGGCACGTAAGACTTGACTGAGGCAGCTCCGGGCCGGCCCGTGGGCCTAATAAAATATTAATTTAAAATATATAAAAAATAAAAAGTATCCTGCCGTTAGAGATGGAAAATCGGAATTGGATCTTTAGTATGAGAAACCAAAACCTAATTTTGAGAAGTTTTAAGAGATGGATGTTGTCATGTATTGGAAGGACCATCCTAGAAAATACCCCGATCTTTCAATGATTATGCGTGGTGTACTTAGTATTGTTATTACTATTGTAGCATCAGAATCAACATTTAGCATTGGTGGCGTGTTCTTACAAAGTTCAGAAGTTGCATTTATTATGAAAATATCCAAACACTTGTTGCTACTCGAAATTGGCTGCATAGGTTTTTCCAAACTCAAACTGATAATATTTTTTTAATGTGAATTTAAATATTATTAATTTTTAAAAGTTAATTAATTAATATTGCATATGAATTGTAGAAGAAATTGAAGATGTTAAGATAACGTTGCCACAAGCGTATTCAAACGTGTTTGATGAAGATGGTGTGTTGGATATGTCATAAGCAGTGACGGATTTAGGGGGGCGCAAGGGTGTTCACCCGAACACCCTTCGCCGAAAAATTACACTGTATATATAAGGTAAAATCTTTTTTTTACCTCTATATATTAAGTTTTGAACACCCTTAACACTATCCAAAAGTATAGTTTAGTGGTCAAGAGTGTTCAAAATTTACATAAAGGTCATGATTTCAATTCCCACTAGCTACAATTTTTTTTTGAACACCCTTCATGAAGGTTCTGGCTCCGCCACTGGTCATAAGCATCATGAACGTTTGCTTGAATAGATTGTTTCAAGTTTTGACTTTTAGTGAATGAATAGTCTTGTCTTTTATTTTTTTGGTATTTATTGTGATATATTAGATCAATAAAAAAAGCTATTAAGTTTTGTGATTTTTTTCCAACATCATATTTTTTAACTTTTAACTAATTATCTTTTTTTTAGGTTAGAACTTAAAGAAAAAAATATAAAATTATATTTTTAAAATGATGGGCTGGCTCGTGGAGGCCTGCAGCTCACATAAAGCTGATATGAACTAACCATTATAAGGTTCATCAAAGTCCACGTGAATTAAGCTAGGCTAGCCCAACCTCTCCGTATTGACAGCTCTAATTTTAGCTCATATATGGGATAGCATATATATTACTAATATATTTAAGCAAACTACATCGTGAAAGTAATAAAGGGGGAGGGGGGAGGGATGTCGTCATGCTCTTTTCTTTTTCTTTTAAATAAATAGCGTGTCCATATTTAATTAGTTACAACACTTTTACAATTTTATTTTTATTTGCAAATTGAGGTCAAACGCAATTTGGCCTACAACTTTGGATTGTGACATAAGAGTCAATGAAAGAGATAAGGTAAAAATCTACTAAAAATTGTACCATACACTCGTAAGACATAGACAATAAGCACAATAAAGTACTTAATATTTAATTGACAATAATAAGCAGGCTTGACTAGCAGTGCGGAGCTAGAAGCTCTAACAAAGGATTCTAAGAAAATGTACGAATACCAAATCAGGGATTCGATCCTCGACATTAGCCAAATTTATTTTAAAAATGACACTATATAACCGCTCTTAAAATAATAGTAAAAAATTATATATATATATATATGTGTGTGTCATATACAAATATTACAAATTTTATATATATATATATATATATATATATATATATATATGTGTGTGTCATATACAAATATTACAAATTTTATATATTTATTGAATATACAATGTAAATAATTTCTGACGCGTATTAATAAGGAAAAAAAAACAATAGCGTAACCACCTCTACTACTATACATGATAATTTATACTAGAATTTTCCTTTATATTACGACGATTTATTTTCTTAACCAATTTGCCAAGTATGATATTTACTAATAAGATTCAATTGAACCCCTTTATTACATGTAGCTTTATCCTAACTGATACCTTCCTCCAAAGGCAACTTTAAAATGTTACTGCTAATATTTAAATTAAAGGTGAATTATTTGTAATGTTTTTTGGTAATTTTGTATATCAAATCATCCAAAAAAAATATAATTATTTCATCTTATCTACACTATTTCTAACTGTGTCATGTTGGTAACAGCCCTTGTGTATAGTTTCAGATTCCTATCCAAACAAAGAGACAAGTTTCAGCGGCTTATTAGCATAATTAAATTAGTAGTATTAAAAATGAATATCAAAATGACATGACATCTCATTTATGGATATGACTTAGGATTGTCCGACAATCATATAATCTTTGATAAGTAGAAAGATTGGTTCATGAATTCGTACTTTCATTTAATTTCCTGTCTCGACATTTATAATATTTTTGTTTATTAATATTTTTGTTTATCACCGTCAAATCAAAATCAACGCCTTATAATTAGGGTTAGAATCCATATGGATGGTGGAGTTAATTATCAACAGTGACACCAAAGATGTCTGTAAAAACTTAATTATTTATTGAATTATCTAAACAAATTCTTTGTATTATTCTGATTTTTATTGGTTATACTCAAACAACAGAAAGTTTACTAGCGCTCTACTAAATTGACAAAATCGAATATAGGTTGATGAAAAAAGAGAATTAATTTCACATAATCACTAAATTTTTACTTATTTTATCACTAAAGTCAGATATATAACGGCATAATAAACGAAACAGAACAATAAAAATAAAATTAAAAAAAAAAACCATTTTGATCTGATTTGGGCCTTAGAGTAAGCAAACAATCAGTCGGATCACTTTATTTTGCCAAAACGTATTCCATAAAAATTATATTTATTTATTTATTTATTTATTTTAGTTCAATAGTTCGATGTGGTTGTATATTTATTTATTTTAGTTCAGTAGTTCGATGTGGTTGTAATAAATTTATCATTTTTTCTTGGGAAATTACCAGCTATGTCCATTTATAAGTAGCTTATTATAAAAATTGGCCAATTGATAAGATATTACTAATATTAGTCAAATTAGTCAAATTAGCGAATTAGCTATTTGTAGCAAAAAAAAATCAAAACTTTGTTTTGTTTTGAGTGTGAGTTATTAGAATAGATTGTGCAAAACTTAAGGAGCTTAAATCTCAGTTTTGGGATGATTTTGTGAAGTTTTGAGGTGGTTTGAATTGAAAATTCGAAATAAAAGCTGAACATGAAAAAAAAAAAATGATACGTGTATCACATATGTATCATATTTGTATCAACCGTGTATCACATATATACCCGTGTGTGAGATACATGCGTGATACATGTTCACAGAAAATCTTTTTGAACTTGATTTAATTACAAATTTTGATACAAAGCCAGTCCAAATCACATCCAATGTTACTCAAAATTTGTATACTCGCTTATCTATATATTTTCAATGAATTTCAACTATACCCATTGAAAAAGTCTCGTTTTATTTAGTTTTGTGTATTTCATCACTTTATTTGCTACATCGTCCATAAAATTTCCTTTCCGTTTTGTATCTGATATTGCTAATCATGCTTAAAAATATGGAAGGTGATTTTTGCATGTGAATCTTTGAGAGAAAGATACATACTATTTGGTTTTTAAATATTTATTGGCTAATTTTGATAAGTCTATGACTAATGGCTAGAGATTAATAAGTTAAGATTTATTTAGGACATTCATTTAAGTTTCCCTTTTTTCTTTCATTTGTTTGTGTAAATACTTTAACTAAGAGCCCACAAAATCAACTTAGAATATGGATACCGCTATTGCTTTGGGAGACATAAAAAAATAACCATATTTACATGTGGTCATTCTAAAATAGCCACGATTTCGATAGTAATCGAAATTTAGCTATTTTTTATGTAAAGATAAATTTAACGAAAACACTATTCAAAATCCGAAAAATACTCCAGCATAAAATACTGGAATTCCCGCATAAGTATACTGGAACTCGAGCATATTATAATAGAGTTCCATCATAATTATATCGGAACTCTAACATATTATAATGGAGTTCCAGCATAATTGTATACTAGAACTCCAACATAATATACTAGAGTTCCAGTATAATATGCTGAAAGTTCATACACAGGTGCTCCAATCTCCAGTATATTATGTTGGGACTTTCCGCGTGTTGGAGTTCCAACATAATATACTGGAAGTTCATACATAGGTGTACCAATCTCCAATATAGTATGTTGGACTGGTCCCTGTTACAACAAAATAGTAACTATTTTTCAATGACTTTGCAACGTTGACTATTTTTGAATGATTAGTCCAAAAACTAATTAGCCCGTGCTATTTTAACCATTGCTTCTTCTCCAAGAAAAGAAGTTCACAACCCGTGGGCCTTCTACCAACACGTGACATTGCTTTGTCATGCTTTCGCCCGTAGGAGTTTGGGGCCGTGTCTCAATCTCAGTGTGGCTCTAGTTAACAGTGAATTAATAAGAGGTACGTTTAAAAATTGCCTAACGCTTTCCTCTCTAGAATCTTAATTCTAAAATCAGTTGTAGTCAATTAACTCAAAAGGATTTACGTTGCAAAGATTAATTCAAGGACAGTAGCGGCTCAACAAAGTAGGTGGCCTCAAGCCAAATCTTAACATGAGGCCTTAGATATATTTAATAAAAATTTTATATTTTTCTTTTTGACGTTTATTTTTTTGCCTTTGCTGCTAATTATTTATTTTATGATCCATTTTTATAGAGCAATTTTTATGAGGTTCGGTTAATTTTGCTACTTTCTAGGACAGAACCAATATTTTATTCCACTCCAAAAATACAAGTGAAATAATACTAGAAAGAAGATATATATGCCTTAAAAAGATTAAAAAGCAAATAAGAGATGTGTTTAAATCTTCAATATTAGGCCTTCTTTTATAGGATAAATTCTTTCCCAAAATGAAGTACCCCACCGAGGTGGGATGAACTTTTGGCATATTTAATAATAATTTATAAATATATAATAAAGGGTAAATTTTGGGGCCTCCTATTTTTGGGGGCCTAAAGCCAATGCCTTAGTGGCCTGGGGTTGAGCCGGCACTGTTCAAGGATTTAAAATAATCTGTTTGCACTTATTCAAAACCATTCTGGAGTTCCAAATAGTCACATTTTAAGATATTTATTTCCAGATTTCACAAATGTTCTTTGTTGATGTATTGACAAGAGGTGTTAGTGTTACAATCAGCTCAAACAGTTGTAACACAAAGGACTGAATAGATAAATTCAGTGTCTAGAAGGGCAGTAAACTTTTTTTTATGTGATTCAATAATTAAGTATCACAATTGACGAAAGGAACAATAATAAAGAAATGGAAATAAATCTAGAAATTAACACTCGATCAAACCATTTTATATACCTGGTATTCTATATTTGTGGGCAATAAAAAAAGGTCAATTATTTAAGAAGCATACCAATAATGCTACCTTTGATTATTTTATTCCAAGTCTAGAACCAATCATAATCTTAATAATCATTTTTTTATTACATAAGTGAAGATAGGATACTGGCAAAGAAGTCAAAAAATTGATATACAAATGATATGATAAAAGAAGTTACACCCTTGGTTTATTTTTAATTGTTTACTATTCTAAAAATATATTTTCAATTTTACTTCTCCATTTTCTGAGAAAATAATTTATTTTTCATGTTTTCCCCTTAGTATTAATTACTCATATTAATTTCCAAATTTATTAAAATTATATACCAATTAATATAAATATTATGGTAAATTAAGTTATTTATTTATTTATTATTCTTTAAGTAATATGAAAATTCAATACTGAATAAGTAAGAGTGAACGTAACGAGTGAGAGACCAAACTATTAGACATTTGTGTGTCAAGGACTAAACCAGAAGTCAAGTGTGGAGTCTGTTTAATTTATTACTACTACCTTTTATGTCCAAATGCTTTTATATAGTATTTTCTTCCATTGACAAATTCTTTGATTCTTCTTACACTTTTTGTCCCTGTGTTTTAGGATTATTATTATAATTCTACTTTAACCACCCTATAAATTGTGATAAACCAGTGTAGTCTTTCCAGTGAAGACGTAATAGAAGCTTTCCTTTTATGTTTTGACTTCCACTTCCCTGTATCCTTATTTAAGTAGTCGTACTCAATGCGGAATTAGATTTATTAATTTATTTCGTCGAAAAATTATATTGCAAATAAAATTTTAATAATTTATTTTTAATTATATATAAACTGTTGAATTCTTTTAAAAGAAGGAAAGATCTTAGTGTAGTAACAAATTAAAAGAAGTTTGAAACCATTTCAAATCTAAGTATGTTTTTTTTTTTTTGAATTCCCATGCAAGAATTTCTGACTCCAACATTAAACCATATCAATATCATATTGTTGCGACTCTCTTGTACGTTTTTCGGGAGTCAAGCCTCAAATGGAGGTTTTGTGGGGTTTAAGTTTGACAAAATGACAAGAATGAAGAAATGGGGCAAATGATGCAATAGACCGTCTACTTTCTTTGCAACTATGTTCACTGTTTTAGCAGAATGACTAAAGTGTTTTTTATGGGTTCGTGGTTTAATTTGGATCGATTTTTTCTTAAAAAAAATAAATCAAATAAGTCGATTTTATAAATATTAGAACCTCAATCAAGTTGGTTTTTTTCCTGATTTAGTTTGTCAGGTTTTGTCGGTTTTTTGGTTTTTTCAATTATTTGTCGGGTTTTTCGTAAATATAAGACATTCACGACCAAATACATATTTTGACGACCACATTTTTAACGTAACACTATCAAATCAATTGCCCTTTGAGAAATCTATTATTTACGAAGATATATTGATGATAATTGAATCAAATAGTGATGAATAATTTATGGACTCAACTAAAAATATATTATTATTAACACAAAATAAATTTTTACAAAGAAAACTACCAACCAAACTAGAATGTAAAGGTAAAAATCTATAATAAAAGTGCAAACTATTAACATTTACCATAAAAATTTTGAAATTTTGTATAAAAATATACATATATAGGTGTAATAATAAATTTGAAATAGTACTCCTATAGCCGGTTTGGTTTAGTTTTTTTTTTTTTGGTTTTTTCTGATTAAAACCAAAACCAAACTTAATTTGATCCGTTTTTAAAATTCAAAATCAAAACCAAACCGAACAGAAAAATCGGTTTTTTTCTTCGATTTAGTTTGGTTTTCGGCTTGGTTCGATTTTTCGGATTTTTATGAACACCAGTAACCCAGAGAGTTAGAGTGTAGGTTTAGGGACTAAAATTTCAATTAGGTTATAACTCAAGGATTAAAGTTCAATTTTGTCTGCTCCTCTTCTTTCGAGACCCCACTTTGTGGGAATATACTGGGTTGTTGTTGTTGTTGTTGTTTGTACGCTCTTCTCTATTTATTTTGAGTTTAATCGACCTTTACTCCATCGTGTTTACACTTTTCAGAATTCAGTAACTGCTGTTTCTACTTGCTTCATTTATTAGTCAATTGACTTTCATATTAGTTATTCTGTACTAATAAAATGCTTTTTATTGGTGAATGATTTTGATTTTGTACTTTTACGTGCGAGTTATGGTAAGAAAATGAAGGCTTAGCAGTTTAAAGTACTCTACATTTGAAAACTCTAAGAGCCCTTATTTTCACTTATTTTTAAATATAACTTATAAGTTAGGAATTTTAATATTTAACTTCTCTGTTATTTTAGTTTAAAAATAAGTGCTTAAAAACATCTTTTTACTTTATTAAAATACGACAAAATAGCTTAAAACTTATTTTGGCGTAAAAATATTTAAAATAAGTCAATTCAAACGGGCTCTAGATACGTAGAATGCAATATGTAATTTTATACGATACGGAGTAAGTATTTATTAAATATTCTCTTTTGAACCATAGCAATACTCATCCATTCCTGCCTAAGAAATATGTACATTGTAATATCCATCTGCTAAAACGTTTATTCTTGTTTCACCCAAAGTTAACTATGTAAGTTATTTTTCTATGTGTATGTGGCCCAATAGTATAAGACCTATAATTAATATTTAATTAATTGTTAGATTTCATCCGTCTGATTGGTTACTTGATGGACGTACCAGATTAAATGTGAACCTCTATAAATTGGTCATTTCCCCACCCATTAGAGTTACCATATTCTTTTCCTCTATTCCATCATTAAAGTTGGCAGTAACGACAACTACGGCAAGGGGGGAGAAATCGATTTACTGTTTAACGCTTCCGGTTCAAGATAATGGATTCCGCTTTAGTTATGTTTTCTATGATGAATATACGTAAGATTACCATGTTCAAGATCCTGGTATGAATTAAAGTTTATGCTTACAAACCAAGATAATAACTTAATTTATAATTAATCAAATATTTATAGGTATTTAATAAATTTCTTAATACATATATACAAGATCTGAGTAAAAAAATTACTGAATTAGCGTCAACCCATAAAACTCTAGATCCGTCCCGACTTGTGGTTTATAAGTTTTCGCTCTTCTTAAATGCGTGCAATAGCATGAATACCAATTCAAACAAATTAAATTATCGCAGAATGTTTGACATGTTATAGTTCCCCTCCTAATATATATCCCTGGAATTCTCATCTTCTTCTATAAGGAAATCCATGGCTAGAATTTAGGGAGCAGCTTTCAATCTGGTCAAAATTAATATCCTCCTATATATATATATATATATATATGGAAATAAAAACTGAACAAGTTTTTCTAAAACTCATAAATGATGATATATATGGCTACTAGAAGACTAAAGACTTCTACCATTTCAGAAAAATAAATATCTCCGCTCTCAAACATCAAATGACTTTGAATAATGACACCACACCAAGTCATGATCTATATATATATATGTCACCTTACTTTTCAAGCAAATTAAAGCAATATCAGGTTTCATATATTTTGATTATATGTATATACTTTTCAATGATTGCGGCTGTTATTAATTAGTCTCCTTCAAAAATAAACAAGTTTCTAATAGTTTGTCCTTATGTAATGAAATTCCAAGAGTGAGTGATCATCTTGCATTATGTTGAGGAGGTTTGAAACTAAGGTCAAAATTTGAGAGGTTACAATGCTTCAGATGATGATAAAGTCCCACGCAATTATAAATATCTGAATGACCTTCCGACTTTTTAACATTGGTGCCTTTTTTCAAAAATGAAAAAGAAGAAAAGGGTTTTATTGCTAAACCTTGCGGGTTACAATTCTGTTCTATCCCTTGATTCTTTCCTTAAATTTATTTTACGTGATTCGAGGTCCTTAGTAGTATATTTCTCGAACATATGACTTTGAGCAAGACATCTTTGACATGTCTTTGATCTCTTAATGAATATTCCAAGAAATTATTGAAATTTTAGATCGTATATTTGATCTAAATTACGATAGTTTATGAAATTGCTGAGATAATTGGTGCATGTTGTATATAAATACTATGATAAAATCTTCATATTAAAACCATAATTTCAAAGTCGTCCTCCAATCTGATCGATATTTATCAAACATAATAAATTAAGATTTTCAGAGGCTGCCTCACACATTAATTAATGAGCTGCATGGTCAAAATTATTTAATACTATCTCTGTTTTAAAGGTAGAATTGGGGCTTGGCCAGTACTCGCTCTGGGTTGGAGCACTCGTAAAACGCCCCTGAACTTATATTATATGTGAGACTTAGTTCCGTGAGACTTAATGCTTCGGCCAACGGGGCTTACGTCCCGAATACACCCTGGGCACTGTGCTCGCCTAATAGAACTTTATGCAATTGTATGTAACTAACCTTGTAAATCCTCAAATTTTCTTAATAAATCGCTGACTATTCAAAATTACTTCTTTCTTAATCATAAATCATTAAGTTGAATGTATTTTATGTCACAATTAAAATAAAAAATTATTGCATGTTATCTGCTAAGACTGCTATGAAAGTAAATTTTAAATAAATCTTTCATTTCAAAAGTATTTATTTATTAGCTTTTGTTATGTCTTTACTATATAATAGTCCATAATTTTTTTTATAAATATTATTTTTTCCACGTTTACTAGATATAATACTTATTAATTTAATATCTCAATATTAGCGAGTATTTATAAATAATTAGTTATCATGATATTGTATGGTGAATTATGTGTCAGTATATTAACTTGTTAAAAATTAAAAATAAATTATGCTAGAGAAGCATATTTAAATGGTGAATTATGTTTTTATATTAATTCTCTTTCGAATAGAAAGCATATTGAATAAAAGTAGTATTTTAAGTAAAATATCAAATTATAATATTCAAATTCTTTTAAGATTTTATTATTCCTTAAGAGATACATATAAGATTTCATATTGGAAAAAATTCAAAAATAGCTAGATTTATCATTGAAAAATAGCCAAGTTTCAAAAGTCAACAAAATTTAGTCACTTTAATCTGAGCGAAAACACTGTTCAAAATCTGGAAAAATATGCCCGCAAATTTTACTGGAGTTCCAGCATAAATATGTTTGAACTCCTGTAAATTTTATGGGAGTTCTAGGATAACTATGCTGGAACTCCCGCAAATTTTACTGGAGTTCAAGCATAATTATGCTGGAACTCCCGCAAATTTTACGGGAGTTCCAGCAGTATAATTGTCCAGTATAATATACTGGAGTTTAGAGCACTAGTGCTCGAGTCTCCCGCAAATTTTACAGGAGTTAGCAAAGTTTACTGGTCCAGCATAATATACTGGAGTTCGTACACAAATGCACTAGAACTCCCGTATATTATACTGGACCGGTCCCTGTTGTAGCAAACTAGTGACTATTTTTCATTGACTTCGTAAACAGTGACTATTTTTCATTGACCATTGTGAAAACTAGCTATACCATGAAATTTTAACTTCATATTGGGTACATTACTTTTGATGTATGAGTTGTAAGTAGTAACGACGTTGTAACTAATTTACGTATTATGATATATGTCATACTTTTCGTATTATTCATAGTCAAATTATGATTTGTAAATATTTTAAATAGATTATTTGTTATAATTTTAATGTAATTATTTTTTATTTTATACTATCTTAAAATTCTTAAAATTAGTAAAATTTAATTAAAGATCCGTGGAACTTACGTCCCATGTCCAAGGCTTACGCCTCGCCTCGATAGAGGTAAAACACTTCGCCTCGTGCTCACGCCTTTTAAAACATTAATAGTAACAATGATTGGTGTAACCTTTCGATGTCGAGTGCCTTAATATTTTAGATGTAATTTGAAGCATATCATATTAAACTGGTTATAGGAAATGCTGTTTCAATTAATGTGTTGATAACTGAATGAGTGCCTGGAAGTAAGAAAACTTGGAATAAAGTTAAGAGCAAGAAAATATATACTATACATGGATATGAGACATGACTTCAGTTTTAAAAGGTATAAATATTAATCTAGAAATAATAATATCACAATCTGAAATTTGAGGATAATAATCAGTTGGCTTCATTTTGAACTAGATTTTCTCTCCTCGTTATAATGATTCACTTAGTTAGGTTTACTTGACACTAATTTTAATTTTTTTTCGATGTGAAGGGGAGATAAAGAAGAAGGTTCCTTCACATATATATATGATATTTCTAATAAGGGAAAAGTCTTTATATATATATATACATATATAATTGTCCTTTTTGGGGTTTCTTGTATTTTATACAAAGACTCGGTCCATTCAAAGACCTTTTGCCCCTGAAACAACAATTAATGTCAATCCTATTGACTTTGACCAAAGGAACACAATCTTTAGCCTCCTTAACTTAGCTTACATAATCTTTTTTATATATATCGTCTGATATATATAAGTATACAACCCTAGCAAGAGAGCAGTATATTATATCTTTGATTAAGAAAGAATTAAGAAGGAAAAAGATCAAGAAGAATTAATAATGGAAGTGGAAAAAATAGAGTACTGCAGCATAGTTACAAATAATAATGACAAGAAATTAGAGGGAGAAGAAGATGATGAAGATGTTCCACTTCCAGGGTTTCGGTTTCATCCGACAGATGAAGAGCTTGTTGGGTTTTATCTTCGAAACAAAGTTGAGAAAAGACCCATTGCTTTACAACTTATTAAAGAGATGGACATCTACAAATATGATCCATGGGATCTCCCTCGTATGTCTACTTATTAATTACTCTCTCTTAATTTCTTTAATTTGTTTTACAATTAATCCGTTTTGCTTCTTTCATTTCTCTAGTTTTTTTCTTAAGGAATATATGAGCTAAACAATTATAATAGATATTTAAGTGTGTGTTTCATGTAATGAAAATATTATGGCACCGCCTTATAGGAAAATTTACTGATCGAGAAAGTGGATAAGTAGAAAAAATGACATCACTTGGCACAAAATTATCTCCTTATGTATTGGTTATGTTCCTAATTTTGCTTTAAGAGGTCACGGATTTGAACCTCAATACTAGTAAATAATGTTTGCAAATATTTGAGAAAGACTGTGGTTAAAAATTATGATTAAGTAGAATTAAGACTCAACAAAATCAATAGACTAAGATTATTTTTTTATTTTTTATTTTTGTCTAAAACTATTATCATTAATGTTGTTTATACTCGTTCTTCTATAGTATATAATAAATATCGTGTGTATTACGCCCCTATTCATGGACCTTGTTTAACAAATTAAATCCCGACTACAACTACAAAAGAATTCAGAATTTTTGTTGTAACACACATTTATAAGATAGTAGACACAATTTAGAAAAAGAAAGCAGTTGAGAATTATTACAACTGTTCAACAATAATATATATTCTTGGAATGGATGCAAATTGTAGTAGAGACGACAGCAACAACAATCCAGTATAATCTCACTTAGTATGGTCTGAAGAAGGTAGTGTTTACGCAGACTTTATCCCTACCTTGGGGTAGGGAGTCTGTTTCTAAATAGACCATCGGCATCCTCCAAGAACTTCCCACCTTGCTATTAGGAGGCTCGAACTCACAACCTCTCGGTTGGAAGTGGAGGTTGCTGACCATCAGAGCAAATCGTAGTAGAGAATAGAAGTAAAAATTTTAGTACTAAATTCATTGTACTTTTAACGAGCTGTTTATGTGGATGTTTCAGAGGCTAATAACAAGGGAGAAAATGAATGGTACTACTATTGCAAAAGGGGAAGAAAATACAAGAACAGTGTAAGACCTAATAGAGTGACGGCGGGTTCTGGATTTTGGAAAGCAACTGGTATTGATAAACCTATTTACAGTAAGGGAGAAGTCATAGGACTAAAGAAATCATTGGTTTATTACAGAGGCAGTGCTGGAAAAGGCACCAAAACTGAGTGGATGATGCATGAGTTTCGTCTTCCAAATAACAAACACCTTCATGCAGCTAACACCATTGCTCAAGATGCTGTAAGAAACTTCAAATTTTCATATATCCCCGTTATGTGTCTTAGTTTGAGTATATACAATATTTTAAGTGTAAAGAAATTTTTGAATTTTGTGATTTTAAATATGTTTGTGTTTGATATTCAATTTGCGTTGGAGTCCCGACTAATACGGATTTGCGCCGCATAAGGCTGGGAAATTATTACTGCTCTATGCTAGGATTTTCCAAGGGCTCGAACATGAGACATGTGATTAAGAGTGGAGGGATCTCATCCATCCTACCACAATCCACATTGGTAAATTAAAAATTTACGTAATACAGAAATATGATGTTTCATTTTAAAGAGAGCTAAAGAGAAAAATAGGACATTTCTTTTTGGGATCGTTATACAAATAGTTGTTCATATTCACTGTTTACTTTTTGTAGCCATATACATAGATTATACATAATTATACATATATAATACTTAAATTACGCATATATATATTATACCTTCACGGACTATTTTTAGTTGAAGTGATTGGGTGGACGGCTAATTTGGTTATTTTTCTTTCTTTGTTTTCAAATTTATTTTTTTTAAAAAAATCACCGCTTCACTGAACTTAATTTAGTCTTCAATCAACATGGCCGCAAGTAGAATGATTATCTCAAGTGCAACCAAAAAGGTTGTTAAGTTTTGTGACAACATAATAATTATGGGAATTCTTTATAATGAACGCAACTTTAATCAAGCAAAAAAGCTAGTAACATTGAGCTAGTCATAGCGTCATACTATTTGACCTTGTTTATAAACGAAACATAAGTCTTCAGAGTTAAAGTTTGCCAAGATTGAATATATAAATGTTATTAATTGATATATTTGCTTAAGCTAACCATCTCTCATTCCGTAATATTGATAGTTTACGAGGATATAAACTTATAAGTTATAATCATGCAAGCATTTCTGTTCCATGTCGTATAAGTAATCAAGCTTATCATATAATCTATTCTAATATCGTGTTGAATTATATGGCAATCTCATCAACAAGTTTAAACTGTCAAAGATCTGGTATGTATCATATTGAAATGTGTGATCATTTCATATGAAGATTTACGCTATATATTAAAGAATATATACTTTTATCTACTTAATAAATGTTGGATAATTCTACGTGCATGAATTAATTTAAAAATCTCTTTCTTTTTATATCCCTGCAGGAAGCATGGACTCTTTGTCGCATCTTGAAACGAAATGCTTCATATCGAAAATTTATACCAGATTGGAAAGAAGTAGCATCAAAGCAGCGAAATGTAGTCCCCAAAATATGCAGAAATAATATTGATTATTCAAAAAATTCTGAGTTTTACAGCAGTGTTAGCACTCCTCCTGTGATGAAACAGAATAGCTGTAGTGATGATGCTGAAAATAAGCAGCTGTTAAACGTAGGGCAACAAAGCTCAGGATCTACTAATGATGCAAGTATGCTATCTACTGTTGCTGCAGCTGCATCCAATTCGAGCTTACTCAATAGTCCTCTGGGCTTTAATGAGTGGTTTGAGAATGGGAACTGGGATGAACTTAAATCTATTTTCGACCTTTCTTTTGATCCTTTCTCTTAATTTTCTAGGCGTTGTAATATACTGATGAGAATATACTTTCCTGTTTGATATAACTTATATGCACTGACAGTATTATTACGTTAAGAGTGTATTTTGACATATTGTAAGTAGGTTATTTGCTTTATTTTTCAGGTTACTAGATGAACTTATTATGGACCGTACACTGTCCATAACAAGTTAAACACTTTCATGTTATATCGATTAGGCTTACATGACGGGGTTTTATGCCGGTAAAAATTATTATCTGAGATTCCTTACACAAACCAAGTATATTGCTTAAACTCTTTACAAAATGAATGAGATTAGCAATTAAGATGAGTCTCACAGATTCGTGAAACGACTCGCTGCCTGTAATTTAGATGGCTTCTTAAAAGCCTAGCTTATACAGTCAGTCATCTCTATAACAACATCCCTATATAACGACGCTTTACTATAAAAGTCAAGTTTTTCTCATAACTAATTTTCATATTATGTTATAATATATGTTCTTTATAACAGCACTTCGCTATAACATCCAAAAATATTCGGAACAAACAACGTTATTATAGAGATGTTTGATTGTATAAGGTTTGGTGTATTCCATGTTCATGAAGGACGATGAAATATACCATTTCATGTTTTATTGATTTCTTTTGTTAGCTTATGTAGTGTTTTCCTGGTCTGAAAATTATATTACCGGTTTCTTTTTAATCTATAGCCTCATTTTATTTAGGATATAACTTATATACATTAACAATATAAATAATATTTACACTATCAACGCAATTAGCCAGTTACAGCAAGCTATTCATTGATTTTTTGTCTTAAAACATTACGATTATTATACGCAGGGGTGGCAAAAAAAATTTAGAAGTATGTTATTATCATTGTTTGGTTCCAGAAAGCATCATTATTGGACAAATAATCATGATCATTCACAGTGTACTTTTGACACGGTCATTTAGCCAAGACAAACTTTCCTTTGACTTCAAATAGAAGTGATAATTATTGCAACAGATTTACTTCCCTGGCTGCTTTCATAGCTCCAGCCCTTAAAATACTACATGCACTTTCACCCAATGGAAAACCAAAAAAATGCTGAAGTGGATGAGAGAAAATCTTTCTACTCAATGACTACTGATGATTTGTTGAACAATTTTGCTGCAATTTACCATGGTTTCATATACATTCAGCTTGTAAAATCCCATTGAAATTTGATTTCAACTGTCTTAAGACATTTATTATGCTTTGATTTCTACGTCTTTTAGTTCATAAATAACTAAGCTCTTTAAGTTGTCTGTACTTTACTAAACCAATTGACAGATGAGGAATGAATCGATGTGGATGCTGGCAGTTTCCTACTTATGCAGATAAGATGATGAACAATTACAGGAAACAAAGACTACACGAAGAGAGTAAATGATAAGTAAAGATGAAAGAAGAATAACTGATCCATATCGGTGTAAATTACTTGTAAGACAAAGCAACGACATTTATCAGAGTCGGTACACAGAGCAAAACTATGGACCTCACCCATCATCACAACTAAAGAGAAAAAAAGAGTGAGACCCCAGGCATGGATGGGAAGGTCCTACATAATTCGAACGTCAACATGGTGGCTGAATGAAGATACAACAGTGATAACACACCAATTTACACAGCTACAAGCGCAAGCAGGCTTTCTAAGTAGTACTCCTTATCTAGAGCTCTTCGATTTCTTTTTAGATGGCCTGCTGGAACCTGCAATAAACTCCTCAGCATCGATCTTGTCAATTGTTTTTTGCTTCCTGAACTCCTTTGCTTTTTTCTGCAGCAAGACCAACATGAATGCATCAAATCACTAGCAATCCAAAAATCAAAGTCCAGACGCAGTCTGCACCTTTTAATATATCTATGAAGAGAATCATATGTTTTATTTATTTACCTTCAATGATGATGCCATGGCAGTGACGTCATCTTTGTCCACATTGGACATGTCTTGGTTATGTGTTTTTGGTTCCTACAAAAGTACATATAAACAATGTTCAACAGAAAATGTATAAATAGAGTGCAAAATAAAAATGGCGTGATGAGATAATGTGAATACAAACCTCAGGTGGAACAAAAGCTTCTTCCCGTTTTTTCTTGTTTTTGGCAACCCTCTCAGCCTGTTTTTCTTGCTTCTCTTCCCACTGCTTTGCTAACTTTTTCTTGTCACTTAAGAAGTATTCACCACTTTCCAGTTGTTGATCAATCTACAATCAAAAAGATACGTTAGATTAAATTAACAGCGGATATATCTTAATCTCAGTCACTGTAAGAAAAGATAAGACAATTGAAAATTTAAAGATTAAAATAAATAAACCATTAAAGATTAAAATAAATAAACCACAAAATCCAGTGGGACAATGGTGAGCAAAGAAGTAGCAGCATATACAGCAGAATTACTCTCTACAACACCACACCAGTAATTGCCTAATGACAATTTACACAGCACTTAAATGTAGTGCAGAGAGTATATGACGCCTAGAATAATACTCTACACATAAAAGAGATATAGAAGAGAACGAAACAAATGGACAAAAAGTGACCTTTTATAGAACCAAAATGACAACTCACCTTACTAGGTTGCTGAGGTGGTGGGAAGGGTGTATATGGTTTCTTTTCTTTGGTCTTAACTTTCTTTTGTTTAACATTCTTCCTGAATGAACAAAAACGAACAAAATAATATTTAAGCTTTGTATTTGGAACTACAGAATAAAAAGTTAATATGACTCCAACACGATATGACAAGATGCCTTACTTCTTAAACTGCGGAAGAAATCTGTCCCAGTTCTCATTAGCCAGAGCTGGATTTTTTGCAAGCTCTCTCTTCAGCATAAGGATCTATGGTCACGAGATATGTCAGGGAAAGTGAATTAACAGACCTTTTATTCATAACATACTGTAATAAATAGTTGAAGACCCTATTTAATTCATTTTCATTATCATGCTCAGTTACCTTGATATGATGTAGAGGATGCATTTTGTTCAGTACGCAGTCCTCTACAATCCTCCTCACTTGCTTTAGACCTTTAAAGGAACCCATAGCAGCAACCGTGTTTCCCTACTCAATTTTAGGCAAGATTCAGGTTTGTTCTCAACTTTTTCAAGAACATTTCACTTAAGAGTCGGTGATAAGGTCAAAGCTTTGACCTAAAAGAAGAAAATGAAAAGGACACTAAATTTGGGATTTACTTTATAAGTAGCAAGATGAGTATACCTGGACAAGAATATAGCAGCCGGTCAAAATTTCCAGGGCCTGCATCCAACGCGATACATATCACTCCATATGGCAGAAAGTAATAACTCAGCATGATATGTCAGTATATTCACCAACATTCAAGCAATCTATATCTCAACGTTTTATAGCAGATTTGGTCTGGATGAGTGGCTGGCGCAGGTAGGAGGTACGACTAAACCTCACGTGGTTCTGGTCAAGGGTCATCCGCTTACCAGGCAATACCCATGATTAACTACTAACGTAAAGGAGGAGTAAACTCATTGCCCACAATCAGATAAACTAATCTACTGTTCAGTTTAATATTTTGGCAGTTTACTGTTACACGTCCATAATACTGATTCAAGACCAATATTCTGGGAAAATCTTCCAGTTGGAAGTTGGGCCATCCACTATGAATAAATAAATCATCCTGACAGGTAAGCAAATACAGAAACAAATGCTCTCCTGTTCATGCATGGTCTAAAGAAAGAAATTAGAAAATACTCCTTGACAAAATGATCCTTGGTCAGGATAATGGCATT
The DNA here is from genome assembly GCA_032618575.1 of Nicotiana noctiflora. Taxonomy (NCBI): domain Eukaryota; kingdom Viridiplantae; phylum Streptophyta; class Magnoliopsida; order Solanales; family Solanaceae; genus Nicotiana; species Nicotiana noctiflora. The sequence continues at coordinate 131,705 of JASVEL010001440.1, forward strand.
TTGGCACAGTCCTACATAACACTGGCAGTAGAATGTTCTCCTAACCAATTGCAATTTTCAGAGAATGGTGCAAAAGCCAATTCACCAACCTTCAAAGTTGACGAATTGGGACCCACAAGATATTGTCTACGCTTAACAAAGCGCTCCTGCAAAACCAAAACAAGAGTTTAGTAACATGAATTTAGACAACGCACATGACCAGGAATACCAACAAAATTCATAATCTAATAATTGTGTTTACATCCCATTATTATTACTATTTTTTCTATCTTGATTCCAATTTATATGCCACTGTTTATTTTTCCAGGACATTCCAAATGTTTGACACTATTTGACTAAAATACTATTCCACAACACTCAAGCATTCAAATTTTGAACTTTTATATGAGGTCTTCCCTATGAAACTTCCGTTGCAGCAACTAATTTAATATTTTTTTAATATAAGTCAAATTAACATCTTAAACTCTATATCTAGTAAAACACGGTCAGATAAAATGGAACGAAGTAGTTCTGCAAAAACCAACATTTAGTTCACGCAAGAGTTGGTCTAATCATGCACTGTACTTCTCAAAAGTTAAACATGTACTTTACATCTTGCCAACAACTTATCTCTACTTTTTGATAATAAATAAAAAAACGCTAAAAGGGTTAACTACCCACATGTTCCACGATTCATATTGAACTACTCCTAAGTTTCAACTCTTAGATTAATATGCATGCCAGCCAAAGTTAGGATATGTCATTGCTTCACCTAACTGAGGACTGTGAAGGTTGAGGATTAAGGTGGTGGGTTGACAGGTAGTTGTGAGTTTCTCCTAGGTTTATCGTTAGTACTAGTACTATTCTTGTATTCTTTTATTTATTCTTAGTTCTTTATTACTTGTTATATCACTCGCTTCCATTAGCTTATGACATTAGTGTTGATATTGCATGTTGCTTTATTTTTACCGTTCCTTAAGCGGAGGGTCTATCGGAAACAAACTATCTGCCTTGATAGGGTAGGGGTAAGGCAGGGGCGGCTCAAGCATATGCGGGGCCTAAATTTAATGAGTGCCTAAATTTTTAAAAGAAAGTTATAAGATATATTTTTAATTGAAGTCTATTCATCTAACTTTTTGAGATACAAAGTTGTTAATAATCTTTTTTATAATCGATTCTCTCTAATTATTTCTATTCAATTGATAATATAGCCAATTCATTTAATCTTTCTTGAGATATTGTTGATCTTAGATAAGATTTTATAGAGCAATAGAAGTATAGAATGACTGGAAGCTTAAAAGCATTGGTGAATACTTGAACTAATGAAATCTTGGAAAAAGAAGGTGCGTAAGAATATTAAAGAGAAAGACAAATAATATGTAGGGATTTCTAAAATATTAAGAGATTGGGAAAAAGAAATATTAACTCGAACTTATTAAGAAAGGGAGAGTAAACAATTTTATACGTTATCCAGAGTAAAACTAAAACGTTGAGAAAACTACCCATTTTTAAGTATGTCAAATCATTACTTTATTTTTATATCTAAAGAGCTCCCTTTCCTTTTATATAAAAACTCTATTTTTTTTATTAAAAGTACTAACTATTATTTTTTTAAATATCTATCAACCTTATTATTTTTTAAAAATGGAGCCCCAAAAATTTGGGGGCCTAAGGCACAAGCCTTACCACTCTTAATGTTAGAGTCGGCCGTGGGGTAAGGCTACGTATAATCTACCCTCCTCAGACCCCACGCATGGGATTAAGCTGTGTTTGTTGTTGTTGTAATCTAGGGGAAGAAAACAGCCTTTAATCAAGAGGAAGCTAAATGTTATTTCATAATTGAGTTACAGATCTCCCAAAAATAATAGGTAAGAAATATAATTAGTAACTTAAATATATCTTGTAAGTTCAGAAAATATTCATTTAACTAGTGAGTACCTTTTATGTAACAGTAATAACCAACAAGGCAAAAGGAAACATACTCACTGCATATAGTGTAACAGTTCAAGATGCCTTTGTGAAGAAATGGTCGACAGGAAAACCTTAAAATAAATCTCATGCTAAGGAGAGTGGAGGTTTCAAGTCTATTCAAGGCATACTTTTGGGAATTGCGGATAATAGGAGTGTGGACGAGTGAGAGGGGGCTTACTAGTCCTCTCATACTTTTCAAGAGAATATGTATATTGTGAATGAGCATACTTATCAAAAAGTGTGTATATATAGTGAAGGAGCATCCTTATCGACGAGCGTCCAACAAAGTGTTTGACAACTGTATTAATGCGCGTTGCCATCAAGATCATTTCACCAGATTATAAATGAAAATGAATACATGTACTTAATTTAAGTAGGGATAGCATAGTCCACCTTGTTGCGAACCAGGCTGCCGATCTTGATGATATCACATTGCATCTCATCATTCAGGATTTTGATAGCCTGCAAAAGCACATTTCTTTTGAAATTAACTAAAAGATGAAGAGACTATTGAATGATAAAAATACATAAAAATAGTGAAGAAATGCTCCAACTTAACATTCAAATTCCAGAGGAGACAAAGTTATAAGGAACAAGAACGACAAATTTGTCAACAAATGAAATGTATTTTCGCTTCTCCTGTTATACTACAGATGGTGGAAAATTAAAAACAAAAATAAATAATAGAAAAGTAGAATAAAAGGACATTGAACAATATGCTAGGTAGCTGAGAACAGATCTGCTTCCTGTGAAACATTCAAGCAGAAAGAAGATGAATTGTTCAGATGAGCAAATAACGTGACACCTAACTCTCTAATATCACATAACAGTGTCTCGGGAAATTCGTGGACCATTAGAGGCTCCAAATTTTGGGTATTTACTTACTAACAGCATGTACCAAAGCCTCCCACATTTTTTATAACCCTTTCCACTGCACGACCATTCCGATTATGCATAAGATAGCCACTGGTCAAAATAAATATAAGGATGCAAATAACTTTATAATCCAATAATGCATGCCAAGTCCAACCTTTCCAGGATTATTGAAAATAATAAATAAAAAAAATCAAGCCTTTCCTGGTACTGAAACAAGGTGAGTACAATTCCATAAACAGAATCAAGGGCACACTCCTAAAACAAGTCTATTTACTGATTATTACTTTTAAAAAAAGTATAACCAAGCATGTTAACATGCGAAATAAAAGAAAATCAGCGATGACGAGAAACAACAGGGATAAAAGAAATACAAACCTGGGGAGCAGGGACACTTCTTGACAAAAGTTTTATCAGATCCCTAGCTTTTACTATAATATAGGGATCCCTTGTCTTCATAGTAGTAGAAACAGTCATGGATCCTTCAACCTGACCAGCAACAGAAGATAAAAGAATCAGATAATGCAATGTGCAAAAGTGCGGACTTTTTTATTAAGTAAGTAAATTGCATTAGTAAGGCATCAAGAAGATGCAGAAATAGCTCTAGTACAATTCCTTGTCAAGGCAAAAAACCTGTCAAACAACAGAAGACTAGCTCCAAAACAGTGTCTATGCTAATATCAGGGAGATAACAAAATTCCAAAAAATTATCAACACTCATTACAGGGGTGTGAAATTCCAACTTAAGCAGACCTAATATTAGTGCTCATCAGAGAGGAAACGTCGAAAGTTTTTTCAGGAAAAGCAGTAATAAAGTAATAGCCAGTCAAGGTAATAGTGTGTGATGCTCTTTGAAGTTGCTGACATAACAAAAAAACTTGGAAAATTACCAGAATACCCCCTATCAACGAAATAAACTTCTTTTTTCTACATACTTTCTCTGTGTAAGATATTTATTTCTCCAAAGCCCCCTAACAATGAAAAACATTTATCAGATATACATGGTTTCTCTATTTAGGCAACTTGTTCCTCAAAATCCTCAGCTGATTGAGTAGATAACAACTAAACAAGGCGTTGATTATGACATAGCAACCTTAACCCAATAGCATACAATTTTTTTTTTTTTTTGGATTGGGGGGGGGGGGGGGTAATGTATCGTAAAATTTCATTAAAATAAGTACCAGGAAGGTACTGAGAAGAGAATGCAAAAAGGGTTACAAATCATAATCCCATGCTGTCCAAACAGTTCAAAATTGCGACACACTGTCTAACATATGATCCTAACACCATAAGTATGGATTTCGTAAACACTATTTTTTATTGTTAAAGGTAAGTATTTAACTTCAGCAACAACAAGTGCTGTAAAATAAGTAGAATAGATTTCGTAAACATCTATGCTTAAATGTGAGCAACTCAAGACTCCTGTTAAAAACTTGAGGTTTATCCATAGCCACTATGAATGAGGAAATCCAAAAGACTTCAACAATAACTTAGATTTCATCGTTTCAACTCTGCACTCTCATTATTGTATGGGCAGTTGAACCGCCCTAGGCAAAGCCCCTCGTATCAGCTCCCCAGGGAGTTCCAAAAAAGTCAATGTTATGCCTGAGTTTGGGTGCCTGGTGCCCCAATCAATAAGGTCGAATTCCGGATTAATGCTGTTTATTTTCAGGATTATGAGTCAGGAATGCAATATCCTAGAGTTAGCATAGAGCAATTTTAATTCTCGCCAAAATACATGAGTCAGAGTTGAGCAACCTTGGTTCTCAAGTTCACAGATATGAGTTAGCACCTTACTGATTGACAAATAATACATAGTTCTAGAAGTATTCTGATAGTTATAGACAACAATGAAAATGTGTGTGTGTGAGAGAGAGAGAGAGACATAGAGAGAGAGACGGAGGGGAGGGAGGTCACAATGACTTACCAAGTTAAGTTCACAAGAAATTCCATGCTCTTTCAAGGCACCTTTTACAATAGGCCAACACTCTTGCAGATATTTCTCTGATAGAAAAGCTCAATTGTTACATATCATAGGTTCGCAAGAAACATGTATAGCTTAACAAAGAAGTAAAAAAGCATACTTATCAAGAAAAAGTTAAAATGCAAACATCATCAAGTGAATAAGGTTACAATTTATAAGGAGAGACTCAGTCAGGCATTAACTAATAGATTCATTGAAATCCCTACCTGCTAAGTGCACCTTGTATTGTCAGTTCGCATTAACAAATCATTGAAGAAAGAAATAATTAAAGAATGCACCAATAGACATAGCAACTGCCTGCCCTCTCTTCTATTTAGTATCATCAAAACATCAAGTTAAGTTTACCCATATCATGTGCCTGAATATTGGCGAACAAAAAGTTTATATGCTTCAGACAGAATTTTACACTCTAATGCATAGAGTACAAACAAGATGTGCAACTGTTGGAACTTTTCATTAAGAAAAGCAGACACTAATTTCTTTTGGACAGATATATTTTTGGGACCAAACCTCTGTACTGAGGGAAGAGAGTTGAAAAGGAACTGACGACAACCATTCCACTCTCATTCCAGGAAGGGTCAAACTTCTCAACCTTCCAATGGTCTATGCTTGGATCATCCCATGGCTTTGGCTTGTCATGTTTTCCCTTGTGCTTCGGCTTGGGATTCGGCTCTTCATTAACATTGGGGCTTTCCTCATCTGCCATTTTAGTTACTGGACCTGCCCCACAATTCCACAAATCTATTAGTCCAAAGTAACATTACAATCCAGAATGAAATCAAAAGAGAACCAGATGCTAGTAGTCATCAGAAGCACAGAGTGCAAAAAGAAAATAGCGCTCCTGGAGCTTCAAGTACCAATGACGCCCTTCAAGACAACCAAAAAAATTATGTAACATATGGTTGCAAACTATGAAGGGAACTAGCAAAGGGTAAACAGGAGACAATATCAACGGTAGACACATAAATTGGGTTTCCAGTAGCAAAAAAGAGACACAGCTAAGTATTACAATAATTAAGAGCAATCTCAACAATAGAAGTATAGCTTTCACCATAAGAAACTTATTTCACCAAAATGAGGCTTTTGAAGTCCAACTTATAAGCCTTTTCTATATTCAAAAGTAAAAAAACATAAATTTTGTCATTGAAAGCAAACAGCAAAAAAAAATTTCAAGAAACCAGCTTCTTTGTTCTCCATAAGACATTATTTAAAAACAGTTCTTTCAAAATCAAATACGGCCACACACATAGCTGCATAAAAATAAACCATAGCCAAACTATTTAAGGAACATGCGAAGCGGAAAAAAGGAGTAAAGAGACAAACTTCACACCTCGACGATTCATAGTTATCTTCACTAAAGAAAACTATCATTCACAGCAATTAACAATAAGTTCCCCTACAAAAAGTAGAAAAGAGAATAGAAGAGTTTAAGCATATAAATTGGATTCCAATCAAACAAAATTCCACAAATTCAACAGATAAAACCAGAGTATCGGCTAAAACGACAACAAGAAGAGAGTGAGGAAGGAGAAAACATACCAGTGGAGTTGGAGGGGAGGCTGCGTACTGAAGCAGAGAGAGAGGGAGAGACAGAAAGAGCCGATGGTTGTTCCTTTTTATGGTACAAACCCTCTGGGAATTTATAATAGCAGAGGGCGTTTCAAAAATGGTCCTTTAAGTTTTGGAATATGTTTAAAATAATTCCTTAAACATATTTCTGGTAATTTTTGGTCCTTTAGGTTTGCTAAAAATGAACACTTTTGATATCCAAAAAATATTCAACAAACCCTAATGGTTTGATTTGATTTGAACTAGCGAGGAAAAATGATTTAACAAGTAACACT